>CM047426.1:62261561-62460281 GCA_026168455.1 Theocolax elegans
TTTGAAAATTGTTATCTGATAAATAAATTCTGCAATTCAATCTGACATTGTTATCTGATAAATAAATAATTTTAATTTCTAACTACCTTATTTTATCTATTTCTTTGAATTTTAATGAAACATTTTTATAAATATTACGAAAATTTTCGTATAAAAAATTTCTGCAATTGAAAGAATTGAAATCAAACTGAAATCGACAAGTATTTTGAATCGTACCACAAAATTTATATTTTATATAAACATTTTTATATATATTACTTAAACTTCTTAAAAAGTTTCTACAATTGAAAGCACTGAAATCAAACTGTAATCGACAAGTATTTTGAACCATGCAAAAATTTCTACCAATCTGAATACAGATTTTTTATATGAAAAGTATCTTACACTATTATTTTTCATTTCTGGCCCTCACATGTTTTACAGTTATAAATAAATAATATTCTAATGATATTAATTTGTGCAAAATTAATTTCTGCAATACTAATAAAATGGACATTTCTTTTTTATTCTTTTAAATAATAAAATAATACTTGCACCACCGTTGGTTAAACGCTTCATATATGTGTTAATTCTGACTTACTAATGTATTCCTTTACATTTATGAAAGTATATAATACCGTGAAGAAACTGCAATGAGTAATAATATATAAATATTGCAATACTATCTGGCAATTTTAATATCCTACATCACCAATGATAAAATAGACATCATTATTTTTATCTAATAAAGTTCCTAAAAGAGGCCTGCGATGGCTTGGTCGGTAGGGCGACGGACTCGTAATCTGGAGGTCCCAGGTTTGATTCCCGGCCCCGGCCGATTGATACAAGCACCACTAGCGAGCGAAGCGTTTAACCAACGGTGGTGCAAGTATTATTTTATTATTTAAAAGAATAAAAAAGAAATGTCCATTTTATTAGTATTGCAGAAATTAATTTTGCACAAATTAATATCATTAGAATATTATTTATTTATAACTGTAAAACATGTGAGGGCCAGAAATGAAAAATAATAGTGTAAGATACTTTTCATATAAAAAAATCTGTATTCAGATTGGTAGAAATTTTTGCATGGTTCAAAATACTTGTCGATTACAGTTTGATTTCAGTGCTTTCAATTGTAGAAACTTTTTAAGAAGTTTAAGTAATATATATAAAAATGTTTATATAAAATATAAATTTTGTGGTACGATTCAAAATACTTGTCGATTTCAGTTTGATTTCAATTCTTTCAATTGCAGAAATTTTTTATACGAAAATTTTCGTAATATTTATAAAAATGTTTCATTAAAATTCAAAGAAATAGATAAAATAAGGTAGTTAGAAATTAAAATTATTTATTTATCAGATAACAATGTCAGATTGAATTGCAGAATTTATTTATCAGATAACAATTTTCAAAGTTTGATGAGAATAGCACAATACTTGCGGGTTTTGACACCTTCTTGGAAGGTGTTTTCGAATTAAATACTTTCAATTGCAGAAAAATATTATGGAATATAAGTTACCCCATAAGCAACAATCCAAAAAAGAAATCTAAAAGGGATTTCAAAGAGTTCTTAAAATATCTGCGAATGTCCTCGGACATTTGTCAATTGTAAATGAATTCCTTTAAAATTCTTTTTCAATTCTTTTTTCGGGTTATGCTTATGGGGTAGATATAGAAAAGGTGTAATAAAATATATATATACTATATAAAAATATTTAACATTTATATTTAATACCTGAAGTAAATATTTTTGTGTAATTTATCAGATTGTTTTTTTCTGTTGATGCAATAGATCAAACTATACAATACAAACCTAAAATTAAAAAAAATTAAATATTAATTAATTTATAATTCTTAATTTAAATTGTTGTATAAGAATAAACTTACTCTTCTTAAATAATGCAATTTTATACAATTGTGGGGTTTGATAGAGACAACTTTGTTATTGGTAATAATTGTAATTAACAACTACGGAACATAAACTATTATTGCCCTATCAGCACACAATGTCTAAAAAACGTTTAAATTACGTTGCGGCTAAAACCTTTAAACATTAGAATTTAATACTTGAAAAACGTTTGAACTACGTTTAAATTTGGTTAAAATGTCCTCTTTAATTTTAGGAAAGTAA
Organism: Theocolax elegans; assembly: GCA_026168455.1. NCBI lineage: Eukaryota > Metazoa > Arthropoda > Insecta > Hymenoptera > Cerocephalidae > Theocolax > Theocolax elegans. Next base: position 62,263,679 of record CM047426.1, read on the forward strand.
TATTTTTTAACGTATTTCAAACGTATTTTTAACGTTGGATAAACAAAATTATCCGATGTATATTATTATGGAGCATGCGCAGTTGTTACTTATCAATTGTAGCTATGCGCAAATGCTATTTTTATATTTATTTATAAATATAAATCATTTACATGTGCAAAAATGACAATTGCGCATAGCTACAATTGATAAGTAACAACTGCGCATGCTCCATAATAATATACATCGGATAATTTTGTTTATCCAACGTTAAAAATACGTTTGAAATACGTTAAAAAATATTACTTTCCTAAAATTAAAGAGGACATTTTAACCAAATTTAAACGTAGTTCAAACGTTTTTCAAGTATTAAATTCTAACGTTTAAAGGTTTTAGCCGCAACGTAATTTAAACGTTTTTAAGACATTGTGTGCTGATAGGGTGTCTATTTAGTACTATTGATGATTATACGTAGTGTGACAAGGTGGATTTAATCCACTTGTCATAGATGCCAGCATTACCGACACCGCGAGGCGGCGCGGTATCGGTAGCATATAAGAGCAATAAGCAGGCGCTACGACCAGTGCGGGCATAGCGCAGTGGTTAGCGTGAACGCCTTCGGATTCGAAGGGGCTCGGGTTCAAGACCCGACGCCCGCTTCATTTTTTATTCAGCACTTAAAAGTCTCATACCACAGTAGATATATATTTTCATTTACAACTTTCTCTATGATCTATTTTTTCACAATTACTGAAACTGTTTAATAATTATCAATATCAATATAGCTTCTAAAAATATCGATGATCGAAATAACCCTTGTTATACGAATATTGCCCATAGTGAATATAGCATTTGTTTTGTTAGGTGCAATATTCAATTGTGTATTAATAAAATTATGTAGTCGTATTCATTAATTTAAATACAAGTTTAAGACCACATCTGATAGTGAAAATGCAAGTAATATAGCGTAAAAAAAATTAATTTTTTATAAATCGGTTTCGTAAACGAAAGAATTGTGTTTCGAAAAACTACTTTTTTATTAAAAATTATCGAAACAAAATTTTTCCTTTTTTATAATAAAAATTATTTATTCTTAAAAAATTTAATGTTGTAATCTTTTGAAAAGAGAGATCCATTGAAATTTCTTACTTGTAATGTACTTTGCAGACATAACTTTACGTCAAAATTTATATTTAATGGACTCTACTGCGCTAATTAATATTTATCATGATCAATGTTTTTTTTAAAAGGTTTAATAAGAAAATAATTTATTACTTTTTTTAGTACTATACTCTTTCATATCTTTCATATTCAATTAATTTTACCTTCGTACAGTTCTTAACCTGCAATTCTTTATTAAGAAACTTTTTGAACAAAATATTAGTAAACGTACAATAATTAACATTCACATAAATGTATAATTTTCAAATCCAACAGTTTACAGATCAAATTCTGCAATTACAATAAAAAGTTGGAACACAGAACGAAATTACAATAAAACGTTATTATAAACAATTAAATAAATAAATAATTCAAGAATGGTCAGATGCATTGTGAGTGCGTTTAATTGTTCGAACACCACGAAGAAGCTCTACCTCTGACATAATAGGTTCATCTGTGACTTCTGTGATCACGTCATATGTCGTCAATTTATTGTTAATAGACCTGAACCTGAAATCATAGATAAAACTTTTTAGTACTGTTTGTACACTATGTGTGATACAAATGAAAGTAATTTTAAAATAATAATAATAATAGTAATAATAATAATGAAATATCTTAATAGAAACTAACTGAAAAAAATAAGAAGCCTTAGAAACGTGTATTACCATTATTATTGACTTTTCCAGTAACGATAACCTTCGTTCCATTCTCCATATTTGAATTAACAAAATTTGCAATTTGAACCGTTATCTTATCCCGATAAGCGCACTTTTGAAAAAAAGAATTCTTTAAGAATTATGTATACAATATAAGTATTGTAACGAATCAATGTAATATTTGATTAAAATACATTGCTCGTTACATTTTCTCTCTTTGTCTAGCCTGTGTATTAATCGTTACAGTTGTTACAGGTCGACGTTCGACGATTTTTTGCGATTTTCGCGGACCTTCGTAAAGGTAAAAGTAGTGAAAAAGAGAGAGTTTTCGGTTTGTAAGTGCGAGAGCACTTAGACAAAACTCAACCGGCGAGAGATTCACAGAGACTTATTTCAACCGTCGTTTCGTGAGAGAGTTATTTTGTTTACTCGTATCTCTCAATATTTTTGATCGTGCCGCTTGTGATCCTGGTGCTGTGCTGGTGATCCAGTGAAGTTCCAATAGTTTGTTCGGCGACAACGCAGCCCAGGAAGCTAATGAGAGTAGCGACCACGCAGACTTCGCCTGGTGATTTAATTATCCATTGCAGCTCATGCACTGTAAATGCCAGTTTTGTAGTTTCTCTCTCTCTTTCTCTCTTTATTTATTTTGCGTATCGACCTGCGATCTCGCGTGCAGCGACACGCGTGTATTACCTCTTCTTTGATAATATACTCTTGTTTTTTTATTTTAAATTAAACATCGTGTTTCTATTCTTATTGTTTGCCCTTTTATTTTCGTTCGCGTTCGTTAAGTAAAGGATACCATCGCCTCCGCCTATACGTGTCTTATAGACTCGTATTATTACTGAGCGGCTGATCGCGTAGTGAGACTATTGTTTAACGGTAGTCAATTGATATTATTTATTATTATTATTAAAAAAAATAGCAAAACCGTTACAGTATTTAAAAAGTATTCTTTTTGAATTATTATAAATATTTATAAAGCGTTCTTTATAAATAGTTATAAGTATTTATAAAGTAGTCTTTTTGAATTAAAAAAAAATTAAAAACTAATATTCTTTTAATTAAAGTATACGCCATATAAACGTCATAAAAATATTGAAAAAGAGTTCTTTTTCAATTCTTTTTTTTTTGTCTTTATAGGTTATGTATTATTGAATATATTTAAATAATTCGTTTATTGATTGTTATGTAATAAATTCATTATGTCACTTTATAGTGAAATATCCTAATAAATTACTTATGCACAATTGCACCAATTATTAATATATGACTTTCAATAAATGGTTATAGCATTCTATCTAAAATTACTTTGCAGTATAGTAAACTTTATGGAATTTTTCTGATTCTCAATTATAGGTTAAGTTGCCTATTATTGTACTTTTATACAACTAATTAACGTATTTGACAAATCTGAATCGACAGGAATGTGCTTACTTTACTTACAAACCGACTAAATCATTAGTTTATTGGTATTAATAACGGAATAATGCAATAAAAATTAATAAAGTTCCGGAATTATTCAATCGGGGTGTAACAAATAAGGACGATTCGAAGTAAAATATAAAAACGTGTTGATGGCGCAAGCGGTAAGGTTTCCGACTTAGACGCAGAGGGTCCCAGGTTCGAATCTCGACGTCCGGTGCAGATTTTTTTCGTTATTTAATGTATATTCTATTTAATTTCAGAAAATATATATTTAATAAATTAAAATGTTTCAAATGCTAAATAAAATAGAAAAAAATAGAAAAATGTGACCCGGCAAGCCGCTACAAAATAAATTTTTTATATGGGTTTTTTCACTCTTTGAAGAGTGAATAAATCATACGGAAAGTGATTTTTAACTTAAAGCCGACTGCTGCACTTTTGACTAGTCAAAGAGTAAAATATCACTCCATTCGAGTGAAATTTCACTCTACAAAATTTAGAGAGTTATTTATAAAAGAAATCAAAAAGAATTCTTTCTTGACGGTTTAAAACGACGCTACAATCCGCTTAAAGAAAACTCAAAAAAGAATTGAAAAAGAATTCTTTATTTGGGTTGCTTTTATGGGGAATGACTTTTAGAAGTATAAAAGAATACTTTTCAAATATTTAATTATTTTTTTTGTAATAAAAGATTTCTTTTTCACTTCTTTAATATTTCTTTCATCGGATATACCATTCGTAAAATTTCATTCGAATTTAAAGAATTATTTATTAATACTTTGTGACGTGTAATAAACACACGCACTAATATTGCGTAAAATTATTTTATAAATTGTTAATTTACTATATAATAATAATAAGTACGTAGTATATTAAGATAGCTTAAATGCGAGTTCAACGACCGCGCTATAAATAGATTAGTCATTGACCGCCTCCCCACTATTGTGCCTACTCACCAGTTCCTTGACCCCGTCCGGAGTGGGGGGACAGGCGTTATACGCATGCGCGCTCTCGTAGAATCGGGTATATAAGGCGCACCGAAACCACCAGTAGGCGGTCTGCAACTGGACGTCAGATGGGTCTGGCCGTGAGCACACGACCAGCCCCTTTCTCCGACCTAGTGCAGCAACCGTGGATACGTTCGTGAGCACACGTTCGTAAATACGGTTACCGTATACCGTACCAACCGTTACCGTAACCGCATCCTACTCGTGAGCGCACGTGGTGTCTAATCCTGTCCGTACCCTCGTGAGCACACGTGGGTTATCCCGACCGTATCCTGGTGAGCACACGTGGATTATCTCGACCGTATCTTCGTGAGCACACGTAGATTATCCCGAACCGTATTTCCGTGCGAGCATACACGATAACTTAGTTGCGTCCGTTTAGGAAACTAGTTATAAGATAGCTTGCTTGCTTATCATTTAAATATAAATGTTTGTTTGTACCGACGCGGTGGCGGAGTGGCGGAGACGCACCTCGGCCGGTCACGGAAGTTAAGCAGTATTGAGCGCGGTACCCAAGTGGATGGGTGACGTTCTCGGTCGCTTGGCTTTCGTGGCGGGTTAGGTGTTTTTTCACACTTCACAACGTGAGCGGGAGGTGTGAAACATTCGGTTTCGGTGTCAAGGCCTACGCAATGTGACTTTGACACCCAAAAAGAATGTTTCGAAATCTCGGGTGAGGTTTTCCCTGCTTCACAGGTTTCCCTTATCCACGGGCATAACCCCGGGCGAATGCGAGATGGTGGAGTTTTTAAGAGAGGGATAAAGCACCCACACATAGGTGGTAGGTGGACACCGTTAAAGTCCCCCAGGGGATAAACGGTAGGAAGTGCCAGGAATAAAGAGGGCACAAAATCAAGAATAAAAAAAAATATAAATGTTTGTTTACAAATAAATTATAATAACTTTCGAACTTGCACAATAGGTAGATATATGTATATGAATAGGATATAGATTATAAAAAAAACCTTGATTTTATCTATTTCTTTTTATCCAATCCAGGGTTTTCCCTGAATCATAATTAAGTCACGGGGGTGGAGAAAACATAAAATGCAACAGTACCAGCCTATAAATAGGTGGGTTTTACGCTTGACAATCTATTCTTGCTTGTAGCAACAACACGGCCACACGTCAACCCTCACACACCAAGATGAGCAACGACAACTGGGACATGGACATAGAAGTCGAGCCGTCAGTGGGGTGGATGACGGAACGACACCCATTTAATTTTTCTACGTTACGTCTACCCTAGGACGTAACACTGGTAAAAGCCATTTGCAGACCTTGTATTTTATTCAAATCAATTAAAAATTGAAGTCTAATTAAGACATGGGCATAGATTTGTATAGTCCTTTTTCTTATATTATTAAATCTATGTTTGAAAATACAATAATTGAGCGCTTCGGCTTCGTTTTAAACGTAACTCACTTCAACGGTGGAAAAAATAACAATTGGATTATTTAAACGAATTCCCGCAATTATAGTTTTGTAAAAATCTTTGAGTATATGACATATGTGGGCAGGCGGCCCTGTAGATTTACCGCAACCAGAGAGCGTAACTAGCGCTGTCGAGCAGCGAGCGAGAGCTGCGGAGAAGATTCTTGTCCAGTGTCAGTCGCGTCTGAACATTCAACGCATGAGTCCACATATTGCGGACGATAGCCTAATAAAGCAATTATTAACGTAAGACTTGTTTTAGATTCTTACCTCGCACCTCATCCTCTCGACTTGCAACGCGGACGTGTGGGGCCGCGTGAACGGTGTGTCGAAACTCCACATATATCAGGCAAGTCTCAGAAATGAGAGGTAGCTTATGTTTGCTCCCGAGAGATGCGGGTTATAATAACATCCTATGATATATTGAAGTTCATCACTTTTAAGAGAATTTCGTCTCATTTGCGGTGACAAACATTTTATCCTCGTCACCTTAGATGCGTTTGCCATTTACCTCTCGTTTGCGGTGTGATTAATTTTAATATACAAATTTATTCGTGAATTATATTTTATTACATAATTAATGCTTAGAACAGGATGTATCACTAGTAAATCCATGCATATATTATCCGATTTTCGGCAACTTGGGCATGCACTTAATGAATCAGTTGCTTATAATGTCCGAACAATGACTTTAGCGATTTCTTATAAGTTATTTTCGAATTTACAGCAACATCTACGTATCAAATCTGTAATAATTAAATAATTAATAATTAATAATTAATAATTAAATAATTAAATAATGGTAAATACCATAGTCGATAAATGTATATTCTGTTTTATCAACTTTAAAATATAAAATTTCGCGCCTTTTTCTGTTTGGTGGGAACACTTTCAAATCGAGGCCTTCCCATTGGTGGGAATTTTGTCGCGTGGGGAACATTGACACAAATTCGCGCCTGTTCGGTTAGCTAATTATTTACTATTGTTTCTAATCAATTCCCATTAATAAATACAAAATTTGACGATAGTACAATTACGTACAGATAATGTACATTTTTTATTTACTCATAGTAGAGTTAAATATCAATGATTCGGAGGGTACAATTACTTTTTCCACAAATTCTGGTAATTACTACTAATAATGCGTCGATGGGTATTTTTTCAACGGTTCCCGTGCATTTTTCCCTTTTTTACGATTTTAAAATCTCGCGCGGTTGAAAAGCTCGTGCGCATGCGAATCTCGCACTTTCGATGGCCGCACATGCGCATTAGCTGAAAACGGAATGTTATTATGATGATACTACTTTTTTGATATTTTTACTAAATACCGTTATATTTTCGGGAAAGTGAGGGTGGCATAAATAAGTACGAAGAAGGTACAATTTTTTTAGGCGCCTACTTTATCGTTGGCATTTTTTTCTCAAAAACTAAGGGGGTACAATTAAAATTTCTTGCTTTTATGAAAAGTACAATTGGAAATACAGCCGATAGAATTTTTTTTTCATATAATTGCAGGGGTTGGTGGGCTGGGGTAATGTCGGTGTCAGTCTTCGAGGCTCGATTGTCGATTTCTCGATTCTGTTCTCACAATCACAAATCACAAATGGAGTTAGTTCCTTCGAAAAGACGCACGGGGGCAGCGCTATTCTCTTACCTGTATCTGAATACTCTCAATTCATTTCTGATAACAGTATTGTACATGGGCTTAAGTCTTGACGTCAAAAAGGACAAGATAGAGATAAAGATATATTATTTAAGAATAACAGAGAATACTGAAATCACGCGAAGACTCCAAGATGGTTGACAGTGTTGATAAATTGTATTTGACGTCGTGTTGATGTAGAAGTGAAGGCAGATCATTGAAATACGGAACAAGAAGAAGATAAGTCAACAAGAAGAATAAGAAGAGTATCTAATAGTTAAAAATTGCTAAAGCGTTTAAAGAATTTATATTTGACAATTAAGAACGCGAGCATCTAGAATCTAAGTAATACGATTTAAAGAGTCTGCTCCCTTTTGTATGAAAAGTTCGTGAAGTTCGTGTTCAAGTAGAAATAGAGCTACCACAGTCTGTTTAGATTCTTTTCGCTAATAAACAGGAACTTGGAAGACTTTCAATTGGCTTTCTGTAACTGCGACCACGACGAAGACGAGGACGCCGCCCTGTCTCCGCATCCTCAAGGGATGGCGGACAGTGAGGATGCGGAGCAAGAAATACGCAGAGCCCTGGATGTTGGTCAATCGATGATTGACATCTCAGCAGATCGACTTGAAGGCCTAAGGACCCAATGTTCAACTAGTGTTGAACTTACTCAGCAGGAAATTCGAACTCTTGAGGTTTTGCTCCTTCTCATTGTTTTATATTCAATATATAGTCATAAATACCTTATTCTTTCTTATAAAATATACATAATTTTAATATTTTTTTCTTTTTGTAGATTAAGATTTGTATTCAGATTTATTAAATATTTTTTTGTTCAGAAATCTATAAAAAGCCTCTAATAGACTAAATTTTATTTACAAAAATCATTTTTGAAATCATTATTTATTATTTATTTCCTACTTTTCAAGTATAGTAAATTACATAATAATTACATAAATTATAATCCTGTAGAGATATTATTTTTTTCAGATCTAAAATATATATATATATATATATATATATATATAGTAACTTATAAATTAATACTATAAATAACAATTATATGAGATCTATTTAATCTAACTAAATTTGTTAATATTTAATAAATTAATTGATGTACAATGCTTAGAAGATACTTTAGTTATTTTAGATATTAATGACTAATAGTTTATTATTATTTAAGTAAGATACTGTAATTTTATTTTACAGAAATATTTTATCGTGAATTCACCCATTTATTACATTTAGGTTTTTGTTATTATTAAAATTATTTTTAATTTAGCAAAACTAATTGCAAAAATAGTAGACAATATATATTTGTAAAAATATAAACAATAATGGATATACACTAATAATCAAATTACAGATCTTGTGCGACAAGGAAAACAGACTGTAAGATTTCTAAGCATTGGAAACTGAATAAAATGAAGTAGAAGTTATGCTTATTCTATTGAATAAGTTTTCAAAGTGTAGAAAAGGATTTCATGACTATTGATTATACTATTTTCATACCTACTTTTGATTAATGAGACTATTTTAAATAGATTGTTTTCTACTATATGATGTACAAAATTTAATCTTTCTAATAAGTTTAATAAATAGATTGATTCAAGTTTATATTTAGAATAGTCAATATTTATATATAAAATAATTTTGAATTATGTGAAAATGAGTAAAATTTAAAAAGGGCTAATGTTTTCAAAAATATATTTTTTTAAATATTGTCTAAAATATGATTATTATGTATAACAATCAAATAATGGTGTTAGAAATGTTACCTAGTTTAATAGGTGAGCTACAGTGGTCTTTGTGAAAAACTAAATAATTCTAGACTACTTAAACATTATTGTTAATCACCATTGAATAACACAGATTTGCACATTAATCTCAATAAAATTGTACAATCACCTTTGAATTGAAGTTATGTATTGATTTTAAGTGTACATGTATGTAGTAAGACAGATTTTGCTCAACCAACAGTGAAATAGATTGTCTTTAATACATATCTTACAATATACACATATTTAAAGATAGTTTTTATCTTTTTTCGAACATTGATTTATAAAAGATAAGGGTCTCATAATCAATTTTTATTAATTAATACAAAAATTAAATAGTGTGTGAAAAAATAAAAAAAGAGACACCTCAGTTTATTAATAATCTAACTATGTGCTAAATTTGAAACTAAAATATTATTGTGCTTTTAAGAAATCCTTTACCAAAACGATGTCAAGGCTGTATGTACCCTGTTGAGGTTAGGTTCACATTTTTTGATAAAGACTTTATCGAAAAAGCAATAATACTGTAGTTTTAAATTCAGCACACAGTTAGATTATCGTTGATAAATGAAAACGCCTCTCTCTTCTTTCTTACATATTATTTCATTTAGAGATTTATTACCAATTATCGCGTTTGTCGGTAAGATAGGGAGGATAATTATATGACTATGAGTACTATGACACCCTGTCAAGGGGAGGCTAAAGCAAAAATCGCATATTTTGTTTTATTTATAACTATTGTAAAATTGATTAAGGTAAAAAATGAATAGTAGAGCGACATAGAGCTCTATTCAATATGAACATTTTCTCTTTAAAATTGAGTCATTTAAGTAAATATTTTTTCCAAAAACTTTGAAATTCGAAGGATTGCTTATGCGCTCAAATCTAACCTCAAAATGACTGTTGCTTAGAAATTATTAAATTACTTTATATTATTATAATTATTATTTAAATAAATAGCAATGCGTTCTAACTGTCAATATTATTTATTGCTCTATGCAAAACAGATACCAATTAGTTTTGCTATTTTTATAGAAACTTTGAAATATGAAGATGGTCGGATAACTAAGGAGGCTAAGTTTAGAATGTAGTAAAATTTGACATATTATTAAACCATAATACATAATAACTATTTTTTAAACTATATGGTGAAAATATTTGTTATAAAAGTTTTTACCCCATACAATTAACGGGGTGCCATAGTCAATATTTATCCTCCCTACCTTATCGGCATACATGATTATTAGTAATAAATTTGTAAATAAAATAGTATGTGAAAAAATAAGGGAAGAGGCGCCTTCGTTTATTGACAATCTAACTCTGTGCTGAATTTCAGATTAAAATTATATTGCGTTTTTGAGAAAATTCTTACCAAAAATGTGAACCTAACCTCAACAACGAGGTGAAAAGATTTGATATTTTTGGTAAGACTTTTCTCAAAAACGCAATAATATTTTAATCTAAAAATCAGCACACAGTTAGATTGTCAATAAACGAAGGCGCCTTTTCTCTTATTTTTTCACATACTGTTCTAATTTTTCGTTAATTAATCATCAAAAATTGAGTATGGAACCCCCTTAACAAGAAAAACTTCAAATTTTGTTTTTAATATTTACAAAAGTAAAAGTATACAAGTTAGCCCTTTTCTTTCTTTCAAATAATTAGATTATTAATTATCTAGTGGTAAATAATGTAGTATTTATTTATATTTTACTTTAATCAATATAATTTATAGGGAAAGTTGATAAAATTATACTCAAAGCAGCTAGTGACTAAAGAAAAACTTGCTAGTGAATCTTTACCTGCAGAAATGAGACAGTATCCATCTCTGCAACAATGGCTTCGAGTTGTTGGTCTTACAGATGAATCTATACAGGTATAAATACAAAAAAATTATATTTCATTATTTTATACATATTTCCTATCCTAATATTCATTAATTATGAATTTCTCAAATATATAGTTAGTGTGTTTGAAAGCCAATTCTTTAGAAGCTTTGAAAGAAAAATCAGAACATGAATTAGGTACTATGTTGGCAGAAAATAATACTAGACATAAAGAAGAATTACGTAGATTATGTAGAGCTCTTCATAATCTTCGTCGATATATGGGTATATATAATTATAATTATAATAAAAACAAATCAAAAGTTTAATTAAAATTAATTATAAAGCTATAAATGTCTGATTGGATAACATAATATTATTTCATTGATAGATGTTCTAGTAAGAGGTGATGTAGATAATGCTGATATGAATTTATACTGGGATTCATGGGACAGGTATCACATAAGAAGTGGTCCATCACCTAGACCTCCAAGATCACGTATTACAAGAAGTTCTGTACCCTCGGAAGACAGCATTCCATACCATAATAATAATAATAATAATAATTTCAATAATATGTTAGCTCAGGCCTCTTCAACTGCATCTTTGTCATCATCAAACAGTCCACCTTCTACTCCTTCGTTATTAAAAAGTGAAGTTCAGCAAATTTAATCATTAATTCCAGTTGATACTTAAATTTTATTTAATAATAAAATACATTTTAACTTTAGCATTAAAATTTCCTACAACCCCACTTGCATCTGAAAAAAAACAAAATATATCTGACAATCCTGCACAATCTGAAGTGACTTTGACTAAATCTAAATCACATGAATCACAATTAACAAATAGGCTTGAAAATGGAGAAACTACTTTAAGGTAATTAATGCAGTATTAAGTATTAAGTAATCCAACACAATGCAAAATATATTTTGTTTTCAGTTGTACAAATGAATCAGAAGGATCTTCTATTGGTAGAATAAGTCATTTACTGACTGAATCCAATTCTCACAGTTCTGATACTGTCAGCGATAATTTGTTACCTAACAGTAGTAGTCCTTCTAAATCACCACCATATTTTAGTGCAGAAAGTGATGATAATAGTATTAAGGGAATAGGTAGCTATACATTTAATATTGTTTTATAATAATTAAATACAATTTTTTTATCTACAAAACATACAATTTCATTTCTTAGTAACAAGTTTGCAAGTGCCAAAATCTCCTAGAACACCAACAGTAACTCGTGGCATGGGACATGTTATAAATCATAGGTTTACAAAAACTTTCAAAATGATAACAACTTGTGATTTTTGTGACAAACAAATGTTTGGCACAGGTCTTAAGTGTAAGGAATGCAAATATAAATGTCACAGAGACTGCGAATCCAAAGTACCACCTTCATGTGGATTACCTCAAGAACTTTTTGATGAATTCAAACGAACTTTACAAGCTGATAGTATACATATATTTATTTCATTAATATTATCATATTATCAGAGCTATCTAATTTAATAAAACATATGTCAATTTTGCAATTTATAAGATACAACTATAAATGGTTAAAATTGATTGAAATTCAACAAAGTTAAAATAATTATCAAATATTGATATTTATTATATATACATTTTTTTTTCTCAAAAATTATAAATTTTACAGAGTATAAATATATTTTACTAATATTATAAAAATATTGTACATTGAAATGATTGATCTAATCTGATAGAGTATTAATAGAAATCTTACTTTTCTTTCAATTCAATGTACAGTTTTACAATTAACTGAAGTTGTGAATTTAAAAATTACGCATTTTAAAAATCTTTTTTGTTAATGTAGATAAGTTACAAATAATTTTAAACTTAAAAAACTTTCTTATTTTAAATATTTTACTTCAAATTAAAAATAATATTGGAAGAATTATTTAACGTTGTATTATCAATGTAAAGTTGAAGCTTTTATTTTAAAATAAATTTATTTTAGTTTAAATGTTTACAAGGAATTTCTTGCTCTGTTATGTTTAATTATGTTTATAAAATTAATTAATTAACATATAATTTTTAGCTGCAGTTAGCGCCTCTCCAATACTAAATAAACCAAACATTATGTCACCAAATCATCACGATTCAAATTTATTACCATCACTTAATAGAAGAGACCGAAAACGATCTCACCCACATCCATCTGCTAACATACCATTTCAGGTATATTTTATATTTACTGCATGCAGTATTTCATTTATCATATACTTATTAAGTTAAAACATATATTTGAAAATAACATCCCTTAAACATATTTTTATTTAACAATGAACAAATATTTTTAAACAATTATTATTTTTAATTCTCAGTGCACTCTATATTCAAATTTTGGAGAATAAAAGTATTTTTATTATACTAACATTTTTTTAAATTCTTAGTTTGTGTTTGTAAAAGCATAAAATTACTTTCTTAACATTGATAACACTAGAAACGCTGTAATGCATCATCCAGTTTTCAAATACTCTTTTGGCATAATAAATATACATGCCGTTACCAGGGTGCAGACTCTAGTTCAAATACTTCAAGTTGCAATAGCTCAACACCTTCTAGTCCTGCATTGTTACCTGTTAATGCCAGTCACACACTCCAGGCACCTACAAAACAACAGTTCCATTTTCCAGGTATAATTAAAAGCATATATTTTTTTATCACTGTGTATACATTTATTGTTCTTTTTTATTGCAGATGTTGCATCTAATGATAAAGGTGTAATGCTGGAAACACATCGACTTGAAGGAACAATATGTAGTGACAGTGATCGAACTGTAAGTGTTTCTGGATCTGGGAGTGTTAGTACAGATTCTGAAAGAACTCCTGTTCGCGTTGATTCTCAAGATTCGCAAGTCTCAGATGGAGAGCCAGGAGAAAGCCGGTGGCCAAGACAAAATAGTGTATGTTATTATTTTTATATTTATTTTCTAATATATATTTAATATATATTTTCTAATATTTTTCATTAAGTAAAAAAAATTAAAACAACATTCTAGGAATATTATTGGTCATATTTTATAATTTAAGAATATATCTATTTAAATTCATAGTATTTTACAACTTAATGTTAGTGATTGGAGAACATCCAATTATAAATTCAATGAGGTGTTGCAATCAAGTTTTATTTATTAGTTAATCGATATTACTATATAGCTAACACATCATTATTCTTACAGAGGCAAAGCATTTATTTGCCTGTTTGTAATACTGATTCCCAAACTTATTAACCTATACTAAAATACATATTATTTATATTAAGGGGAGTATGTACATTAAGAGTGCCCTATTAAAAAAGTTAGTACGAATTTAGTACAAAATCAGCACTAAATTTAGCGCTAAATCAGTACAAAATTGATACGAAATTCGTCCGAAATTTGTACAAAATTCGTACCCTGAAAGTCGGAATTTACAGTTTTAAATAAGTACAAAATTCATGCAAAAAATATACAGAATTTGTACAAAATTAGTACAAAATTAGAACAGAATTCGTACGAAATTCGTACAAAATTAGCACATAATTTGTACTAAATTTGTACGAATTTTATATCCTGTTAAAAACATTCACGCTGATTCAATACTGAATTCATATTGTAATCAATATGAAATCATCACTGCATCAATATAAAACCATCATCGAATCAGAGTAAAATCAGTACTGAATCTGCAGTAACTTTTTCCCAAAACGCAGAATTGAATTGGTACAGAATCAGTACAAAATCAGGATTGAATCAGTACAAAATCGGTATTGAATGTGTACTGAATCTGCGATGAATCAGAGTTACACGCAGAGTAATAAAACAATAAAAGTTAATTTATATTGTGACAAGGTGGATTTAATCCACTTGTCATAGATGCCAGCATTACCGACACTGCGAGGCGGCGCGGTATCGGTAGCATGTGAGAGCAATAAGCAGGCGCTACGACCAGTGCGGGCGTAGCGCAGTGGTTAACGTGAACGCCTTCGGATCTGAAGGGGCTCGGGTTCAAGACCCGATATCCGCATCATTTTCTATTCAGCACTTAAAAGTCTCATGCCACAATATATATGTTATTAATAAAAGTAATTAATCACATACCATAATATGTGTTTAATCACATGATTTTTTACATGTTAATTAACGTGATTATTTCGTTGTAAATTTCCAAGAGAAAGGTAAGTAGCATAATTCTCTAAAAAAATTAGGTAAAAGCACATAAAATTGTCAAAAAAAACATAAAATAAATAAAAAAAAAAGTATTACACATTTTTCTGTTTATGTTAGTTATTCACCCATCCACTTATTAACCGCGGTCAATGCTGCTTAACTTTCATGATCAATCATTTCTCAGTCTATTCTCAATGCTACATTCACAAACAGTTACAAAGATAATAAAAACATATTTGTAGACGTTTCAAAAAGCCCAGTTAGAATTTATTTTAATGGTATTAATTTTAATGAAATAAACATATTTTTAAAAATATGGGCGATTTCATACAAGTTAAAATTTTAATGTACATATCGGTACCATATTAGAAGAACAATATATATTTAGTAATATATTGCAGCAATTTCATATTAATTGTAACTAGGCTTTTTGACCTGACTGAAACGACTTTGACTGAAACGTCTACAAATATGTTTTCATTAGCTTTGTAACTGTTTGTGAATGTAGCAGATAGAACATAGTAAATCATGCAATATAGAAAATACTAAAATCAGTATGGAAGTAATAACATCTCTTTAAGATTATATTCTATACTACACAAAATTTATTTCATAATTGTTAGCTCTGGCATATCTTACATCAATAAATAAACAATATAATATTAATAATAATATTCATTTGTGCATATTAATTTCTCCATATGTATTAAAACGTAAATATCTCTTTTTTATTGGATTAAAATGATTTTTTGTAGGTTTTTTTAAACCAGTAAAATAGAGATATTTACGTTTTAATACATATAGAGAAATTATATCGTACAAATGAATGAATATTACTTCCATACTTTAGTAATTTTAGTATTTTCTATATTACATGATTTACTATGTTCTATCTGCTACATTCACAAACAGTTACAAAGCTAATGAAAACATATTTGTAGACGTTTCAGTCAAAGTCGTTTCAGTCAGGTCAAAAAGCCTAGTTACAATTAAGGGGGTTCCATACTCAATTTTTGATGATTAATTAATAAAAAAGTAGAACAGTATGTGAAAAAATAAGAGAAGAGGCGCCTTCGTTTATTGACAATCTAACTGTGTGCTGAATTTTAGATTAAAATATTATTGCGTTTTCGAGAAAAGTCTTACCAAAAATATCAATTCTTTTCACTTCGTTGAGGTTAGGTTCACATTTTTGGTAAGAATTTTCTCAAAAACGCAATATAATTTTAATATGAAATTCAGCACACAGTTAGATTATTAATAAACGAAGGCGCCTCTTCTCTTATTTTTTCACATACTGTTTTATTTACAAATTAATTACTAATACTCACGATTGCCGATAAGGTAGGGAGGATAAATATTGACTATGGCACCCCGTTAATATGAAATTGCTGCAATATATTACTAAATATATATTGTTCTTCTAATATGGTACCGATATGTACATTAAAATTTTAACTTGTATGAAATCGCCCATATTTTTAAAAATATGTTTATTCCATTAAAATTAATACCATTAAAATAAATTCTAACTGGGCTTTTTGAAACGTCTACAAATATGTTTTTATTATCTTTGTAACTGTTTGTGAATGTAGCATTGAGAATAGACTGAGAAATGATTGATCATGAAAGTTAAGCAGCATTGACCGCGGTTAATAAGTGGATGGGTGAATAACTAACATAAACAGAAAAATGTGTAATACTTTTTTTTTTATTTATTTTATGTTTTTTTTGACAATTTTATGTGCTTTTACCTAATTTTTTTAGAGAATTATGCTACTTACCTTTCTCTTGGAAATTTACAACGAAATAATCACGTTAATTAACATGTAAAAAATCATGTGATTAAACACATATTACGGTATGTGATTAATTACTTTTATTAATAACATATATATATAAATTAACTTTTATTGTTTTATTACTCTGCGTGTAACTCTGATTCATCGCAGATTCAGTACACATTCAATACCGATTTTGTACTGATTCAATCCTGATTTTGTACTGATTCTGTACCAATTCAATTCTGCGTTTTGGGAAAAAGTTACTGCAGATTCAGTACTGATTTTACTCTGATTCTATGATGGTTTTATATTGATGCAGTGATGATTTCATATTGATTACAATATGAATTCAGTATTGAATCAGCGTGAGTGTTTTTAACAGGATATAAAATTCGTACAAATTTAGTACAAACTATGTGCTAATTTTGTACGAATTTCGTACGAATTCTGTTTTAATTTTGTACTAATTTTGTACAAATTCTGTATATTATTTGCATGAATTTTGTACTTATTTAGAATTGTAAATTCCGACTTTCAGGGTACGAATTTTGTACAAATTTCGGACGAATTTCGTATCAATTTTGTACTGATTTAGCGCTAAATTTAGTGCTGATTATGTACTGAATTCGTATTAATTTTTTTAATAGGGTATCTATTTCTATTCTTGTGCGAGTTATAAGTAATTAAAGTGGAAGAAATTTTTATTGAAATTATTACTAGATGTCGAATAACTTTCCTGAAACTGGCAATTAGTAAGCAATAACTTGGCTTTCTTCATATTTCTACATTATAAAAGACATACCAAAGTTAAGATGTCCGTTTCCCAGAGGTCAAGTACTCCCCTTGTAAGTAAAATCGGTCCAAAACCAGAATGTGGATTCATCATCATGCTACTAGGAATTTACATGAAAAATTTGGAAAGTAGATCCAACTCTAGCAGAAAAAAATATAATGTATATAATAATTTATAATAGTAAATTAGTGCAATTAACTGAAATAATCTGTTAACCCTTTGAAGCATGGTGGTAATCAGAATTACCACCTAAATTCATTCAGTTTTTAATAATTATTTCTCTTATTAATCGATTCAGGCCGGGTTTTTCGTGTTTTCCAGATAGCTAAGCTATCTAGGAACGTAAATCAAATGTTTAATTGGACGAAACACTGATTGTTCATGTTTTATAAATAAACAAATGATGAAAAATCGGCGTTTTTCCAGAAAAATTCATTTTTGACAGTATTTTTTTATATTTTTGGCTAAAATTTCGTATACAAGGGTTTTTGGGGTTGCTGAATCCGAATCTGATGTCAGAATTGTGGAATTCAAGATGGCGGATGCAAGTATGGCAAAAATAATAATAAAAAAAATAAGAAAAATAATAAAAATAATAAAAAAAATAATAAAAAAAATAATAAAAATAATAAAACAAAACATTAAAAAAAATAATAAAAAAAATAAAAAAATAATAAAAATATAATAAAAAAATTTAAAAAATTGAAAAAAAATGGAGCTAGATCTCATCACGTCCTCGTCGTTAGCTCTAGGTTATACTGAGAATGGGAAAATTTTACTATATTTAGCTGACATTATACTTGACGTTCAGAATCCATTATCTTTAGTAACGGATTTTGACATTTGGATATCAAATTCGTTATTAGCAACCCTGAAAACCTCTGTATACAAGGTATCATGGGTAACCCGAAATAGGAAAACTGGCTATCCGCCATTTTAAATTCGCCATCTTGGATGCGGAATTTTGACATTTAGATATCAAATTCATTATCAGCGACCTCGAAAGCCCTAGGATACGAAGTTCCGTGAGGATATCATCAATAGAAAAAATGTGTGCCTCAGAGGGTTAATAACTAAATTAAACAGTTAATAATAGCATATCGATGGCTCCTAATCATATAATGCTATTTCAAAAAACGATTTCATACAATGCTAATTCAAAAGAATGTTTCATATCATTCTATTTCAGAAAGTTCTTTCATAGAAGGCTATTTCAAAAAGTTTTTTCATATAATGCTATTTCAAAAAATTGTTTCATATAATTCCATTTCAAAATAAATTTGAAAATACAATTTCATATGATGCTATTTAAAACGTAATTTTATAGAATGATGTTTTAAAAAGTGTCAAAATAATTCTATCGAACCCGGGACTTTATTCAGTAAGACTAAAATCCCTAAAAGGTAAATAAAAGAAATTACTTAATTTTTAATGTTAATAATACGATATAATTAAATTATTTTAAATGAATGCAATATTTATTACTTATTAATAAAACTTTTCATTTCAGCATTAATATTATAGTGTACTTGAATAAACAATTTTTGTATCTATTTAAATAAAATATTTTTTCATCAATTTTTAAAAAAAATTTAATTCATCGCATGTTTAGCCAGTAATTATGATAATTCATTTTCTTTATAAACTTTGATATTAAATAACTTTTCTAAATGCGTTCTGTGGATTTTAGTCTTACTGAATAAAGTCCCGGGTTCGATAGAATGATTTATTATTTATTAATGATAAATAGCATTATATGAAATTGTATTTTCAAATAGAATTATATGAAATCACATTCTGAAATAGAATCTTATGAAAGTATTTTTCAAATAGCATTATATGAAATTTATTTTGAAATGGAATTATATGAAACAGTTTTTTGAAATAGCATTATATGAAAGAACTTTTTGAAATAGCCTTCTATGAAAGAACTTTCTGAAATAGAATGATATGAAACATTCTTTTGAATTAGCATTGTATGAAATCGTTTTTTGAAATAGCATTATATGATTAGGAGCCATCGATATAAACTTCTGAATTTGAACAGTGAATAATAACACAGCCCCACAAAAAAAGTCAAATTACCAACGACCGGACCATGGTACTTATACGTAATTTGTGTCGCTGATTCCGAATCCGGGGTCAGTTTGCCTCCATCATATCGTGTTCAAGGTTAATTGAAGGTCAAAATATCAATATTCAATAAGAATAGGCTGGAACCATCGTAATCTAAGGTTTTATGGGCTTGCTGATTTCAAACCCACGGTTACTTAAACCCAATAACTTCAAGGTCAAAGTCATTTGAAGGTCAAATCATCGAAATTCTTTAAAAAAAAAGACTACAATCATTGTATTTTAGGTTTTTTTGAGTCGCTACATCCAAATCCGAGGTTATTATGCACCAATCAGGTTATGGTCAAGGTCAGTTGAAGGTCACGGACGTAAATAGAGTGATAAGATTAGTCATTTAGTAGGAAAATGCAAAAAAGCAACAAAATATCCATAAAAATTGCAAGCCCACAACTTCTTTTTATGGTAACGAACTATTTTATTGTCAAACGATCTTCAAAGTGGTTTACGCTTCCGTTTTATCGAGGTTGTTGGCAGATCTCTTTTCAACGACCAACAGTAATCTGCCAACATATTTATGTCCCATCTTCCTTGATACCTGCGCTCCATTTCCTTGATTTCTTGGGGAAATCTCTCTCCATGTTCTTCGCTGTAATCACCGAGGTTTTCTGGAAAATCGTCTACGTGGGAATATAAAAAATTTAATTTTAGATTCATTAAGCAGCCTTGATTTTTGTAACTATTTACTAAATCTAGTACTATTTGTTTGTTATTTTGGCTCTTATGATTTCGAAGAATATTCTTAATTACGTTCTTGAAACATAACCATGCTTCTTTCTCTGCATGATTCATTTTCGTAACAAAAATTTCATCATTTATCATCTTACGAATCTGAGGGCCATCGAAAATTCCTTCATTTACTTTAGGTTCACTTAATTTGGAGAACTGATTTCGCAGATACTTAAAGCAGCTACCATCTTTGTCTAAAGATTTTACCCACTGTTTCATAAGTCCCGATTTAATGTGCAAAGGTGATATTATAACTTTCGATGGATCAACCAGTGGCTTATCTTTTATATTCTTAGAACCTTATTTGGTTTAATATTACTTCCATATTACAGTATTCTTCATCTAGTATTACCGAATATCCTAAGGGAATGGCTGCATACACATTTGTATTGTGTAACAGAACAGCTTTCAAACTTCTCTTCGACGAATCGATGAACAATTTCCATTCATTGGGTTTGTAACATCCACGTTTAAAATGATTCATCATCCCAACTATATCTTTGCAGTAGACTAAGGAAAATTCTTCATCATTAGCAAAGTAATCTCGATATTCCTTAACTCTATCCCGGTAGTAAGAAACCTTAATGTTTTCAGCTTCATTTGTATTTTGTTTCAGCCATGAATCCAACTACTCTGCCCCATCCTTTGGTAGGCCCAAATCGCATATAAGATCATTCATTTTTTCTTGTGTAAGTGGACATTTCTCGTTTGTAGCATTACAGGGAATGTACTCTTCGTCACTTCTATCACTCGTACTAGGAGCGTCACTGCCTTCATCAATGCTGACGACGACTGTGATTCGCTTGCTCGTCCTGACTAGCCGCCGCATGGGGCAGAGTAGTTGGATTCATGGCTGAAACAAAATACAAATGAAGCTGAAAACATTAAGGTTTCTTACTACCGGGATAGAGATAAGGAATATCGAGATTACTTTGCTAATGATGAAGAATTTTCCTTAGTCTACTGCAAAGATATAGTTGGTATGATGAATCATTTTAAACATGGATGTTACAAACCCAATGAATGGAAATTGTTCATCGATTCGTCGAAGAGAAGTTTGAAAGCTGTTCTGTTGCACAATACAAATGTGTATGCAGCCATTCCTATAGGATATTCGGTAAATCTGGATGAAGAATACTGTAATATGGAAGTAATATTAAACCAAATAAAATACAATGATCATAAATGGCAAAAATATGTGGGGATCTTAAAATCCTAACAATACTAGATAGGCCAACAATCGGGATTTATAAAACATCCTTGTTATTTATGTGAATGGGATAGTAGGGATAGGAAGAAACATTACACAAAGAGTGTCTAGCCTCCTAGAAAAACGTTCGAACCGGGTTCTAAGAATATAAAAGATAAGCCACTGGTTGATCCATCGAAAGTTCTAATATCACCTTTGCACGTTAAATCGGGACTTATGAAACAGTGGGTAAAATCTTTAGACAAAGATGGTAGCTGCTTTAAGTATCTGCGAAATCAGTTTTCCAAATTAAGTGAACCTAAAGTAAATGAAGGAATTTTCGATGGCCCTCAGATTCGTAAAATGATAAATGATGAAATTTTTGTTACGAAAATGAATCATGCAGAGAAAGAAGCATGGTTATGTTTCAAGAATGTAATTAAGAATATTCTTCGACATCATAAGAGCCAGAATAACAAACAAATAGTACTAGATTTAGTAAATAGTTACAAAAATCAAGGCTGCTTAATGAATCTAAAATTAAATTTTTTATATTCCCACTTAGACGAGTTTCCAGAAAACCTCGGTGATTACAGCGAAGAACAGAGAGAGAGATTTCCCCAAGAAATCAAGGAAATGGAGCGCAGGTATCAAGGAATATGGGACATAAATATGTTGGCAGATTACTGTTGGTCGTTGAAAAGAGATCTGCCAACAACTTCGATAAAACGGAAGCGTAAACCACTTTGAAGATCGTTTGACAATAAAAGAGTTCGTTACCATAAAAAGGAGTTGTGGGCTTGTAATTTTTATGGATATTTTATTGCTTTTTTGCATTGTCCTACTAAATGACTAATCTTATCACTCTATTTATGTCCGTGACCTTCAACTGACCTTGACCATAACCTGATTGTTGTGTAATAACCTCGGATTTGGATGTAGCGACTCAAAAAAACCCAAAATACAATGATTTTAGTCTTTTTTTTAATGAATTTCGATGATTTGACCTTCAAATGACCTTGGCCTTGAGGTTATTGGGTTTAAGTAACCGTGGGTTTCGAATCAGCGAGCCCATAAAACCTTAGATACGATGGTTTCAGTCTATTTTTATTGAATTTTGATATTTTGACCTTCAATTAACCTTGAACACGACCTGATGGGGGCAAACTGACCCCGGATTCGGAATCAGCGACACAAATTACGTATAAGTACCATGGTCCGGTCGTTGGTTATTTGACTTTTTTTATGGGTCTGTATAGTTATTAATTGTTTACGTCTATAATATTTCTAATATAATTTATTACTAACTAATGTCTTTAGTTTTTTACATTTATTGAAGGTTTTTGTGGACAATGCTTAGAAAACAAAATCAATAAATATTTGAGCCAAAAACTGCATCTAATAGTTAAATTCAGAATAGATCTGTTAAAAATTACATGTACAGCTACTTTCTGTTAATAATTTTTGATAATTGATTAAAGGATTTAATACCTGCATGTAAGCGCCTTCTGTCTGAGTGTACATAACAGATCATAACTGCATTGACAGATAATAATTAGGGAAAAGAAAATAAATGCATATTTATTGTTTGAACAATATATGTAATTTATATGAAATAGTTCAGAAAAATCTATTTTGAAATGTATTAAGTATAATTGTCAGTTTTTAACAAAAATATTGATTATCTACAAAAATTTTCAGTAATAGTAAAAAACTGAAAATATTGGTTAATATTTGATTATATGAGAAACAAAATAGATATAAACATTTAATAACTGTTATTTATAGTTCACATTTAGACGTTTATATGCGAAAATAAACAATGTCTATCCTTCCAGTGCATTACATCAGTAGATAAACAATTTTATAGAATAATAACCTTTTTTATATGTAACTTATATTCCATAATAGTTTTCTGCAATTGAAAGTACTGAAATCAAAAACACCTTCCAAGAAGGTGTCAAAACCCGCAAGTATTGTTATTCTAATCAAACTTTGAAAATTGTTATCTGATAAATAAATAATTTTAATTCTAACTCCCTTATTTTATCTATTTCTTTGAATTTTAATTAAACATTTTTTTTAATCTTACAAAAATTACATATAAAAAATTTCTGCAATTGAAAGAACTGAAATCAAACTGAAATCGACAAGTATTTTAAATCGTACCATAAATATATATTTTAAATAAACATTTATATATATATATATTACTTAAACTTCGTAAAAAGTTTCTGCAATTGAAAGCACTGAAATCAAACTGTAATCAACAAGTATTTTGAATCATGCAAAAATGTCTACCAATCTGAATACAGATTTTTTTTATTAAAAGTATCTTATACTTTTACTTTTCATTTCTGGCTCTGCCATGTCTTACAGTAATAAATAAATAATATTCTAATGATGTTAATTTGTGGAAAATTAATTTCTGCAAAACTAATAAAATTGACATTTCTTCTGTTTTATTCTTTTAAATAAAATAATACTTGCACCACAAATTATTTTATTAATAATAAATTATTGGTTTATAGTATACAGTCTTGTAAAATAATACTTGCACCACAAATTATTTTATTAATATTATTTTATTGGTGCAAGTATTATTTTATTTAAAAGAATAAAACAGAAGAAATGTCAATTTTATTAGTTTTGCAGAAATTAATTTTCCACAAATTAACATCATTAGAATATTATTTATTTATTACTGTAAGACATGGCAGAGCCAGAAATGAAAAGTAAAAGTATAAGATACTTTTAATAAAAAAAATCTGTATTCAGATTGGTAGACATTTTTGCATGATTCAAAATACTTGTTGATTACAGTTTGATTTCAGTGCTTTCAATTGCAGAAACTTTTTACGAAGTTTAAGTAATATATATATATATAAATGTTTATTTAAAATATATATTTATGGTACGATTTAAAATACTTGTCGATTTCAGTTTGATTTCAGTTCTTTCAATTGCAGAAATTTTTTATATGTAATTTTTGTAAGATTAAAAAAAATGTTTAATTAAAATTCAAAGAAATAGATAAAATAAGGGAGTTAGAATTAAAATTATTTATTTATCAGATAACAATTTTCAAAGTTTGATTAGAATAACAATACTTGCGGGTTTTGACACCTTCTTGGAAGATGTTTTTGATTTCAGTACTTTCAATTGCAGAAAACTATTATGGAATATAAGTTACATATAAAAAAGGTTATTATTCTATAAAATTGTTTATCTACTGATGTAAAGCACTGGAAGGATAGGCATTGTTTATTTAAAGAAAATTAAAAAAAAAGAAGTTTCCTTTTTATCAGTTTTGTGGAAATTAATTAAAACTTTTTATAGAGTTTAAGCAGAATATATAAAAGTTTAATTAAAAAAAATTCAGTGTATGGTATGGTAAAAAATACTTGTCGATTATTCCGCTTTGATTTCAGTACTTTCTGTTGCAGAAACTTTTTGGAGTTTAAGCAAAAAAAATATATAAATATTCAATTAAAATTACTTATCGATATTTGACTTCAGTACTTTCTATTGCATTTTTTTATGGAGTTTAAGCAAAATATAAGTAGAAATAGGATGAGAGTAATAATTAAAGATTTTTTTATCAGATAACATTTTTCAAAGTGTGATTGGAAACCATACTTGCAAATGTTGACATTTTCGTAGAAGGTGTTTTTATTAATACAGCAGTGTATAATTTTAATAAATTAATAAGAAAGAAAAATAAAATAAAAATATTTAATTATCATTTCATTTATGCGTTAAAAAAATGGTTATTTCTTACAAAACAGTAAAATGAAACATTTCCTAGTTGCATTGTATTTATTTTACAAACAAATTTGTGTATTATGACATATCTAATAATCATTTATTCAAAGAAAAATACAACTACGGTTAACAGTGAATTACGTCACCATACCATATATCCATTAGACAATATGTACAATGTATTTTTTTCTCTTCTTGACAAGTCACAATTAAACTTGCCTAGAATAAAGGATCATCGATTTATCCCTTAAATATAATTATGTAAATCTAAATATATACTATATAGTTTAGATTACAACTGGACTGGCACATGTAATAGAAAGTTTCTTCTCAAAGCGACTAAAATTTGCCCATTATTATATTATAACACATTTGTTTATGCTATATGTGGGACTGTATATATTTCAGTTTATAGTTAGACTTAAGACAGAACCACAATTATTTACTTACACAAAATTTGTTTCATTAATTATATCAATGACTCAATTACAGAATTATCCTATGTTGGTACTTTCAATTCTTTCATTTCTTATATCAATGCAGCTCTCAGTACATATTGTTTTTGAATCATGTATAATCTGCACTTATACAAATACAAGTAATTAACCAGAGTCAAATGAACAACTCCAGCGAATGAATACCATTAAACAAATAAGAAAAATCCTATGAAATATATATATATTTACATACTCATAATAGTGCACTTTTTAGGTAGCCTCTCGTCACTTAAATTTAAATTTGTTTTGCTGTATCTTCAGTGATTTATGATAATATTTACAAGGTAAACTGTTCCTTACAGCAAATTTGCTTTAATTTTACTTTGTACCAATAATTTTTCATTTCAAAGACGTTATTTGCTTAAAATTAATATACTTGAAAAATAACCCTTTCTTATTCAGTGAATAATATGATACACGTATAGTTTTAATTAAGCTAAATTTATTTGTAACAAATTAAATTCTATATTATTGGGTTACTATAATAATTAATGACAACAGTACAATTTAATATTATAATTTTAGTACAACACAAGAAATTCTATTTAATTACTTAACTATATATGTTAGTTAGTGTCACTATCAAACATTTTATAGGCATGTGAAAGTTACAAAATTATTAAATGCCTTTTACACTTACCAAACAACTGACACATTGATTTTATTTAAATATTAAAAAAGGTATTCAATAAATATATGTAAAGAGAACAATAACTTATCAACATTCTTTTAAATTATTTAAGTCAGTACATATAACTATTAAGCAATCATTTCACTTAACGTTGGAAAGAATATCATTCTACATATGTTATAGTCCATATAATTATTAAATATTATGTACTTGGCAAAGTATCGAACACATATATTGGCTTTATATAGAAAATAAAATGATTATTCAGTAATTTTAATTAGGATAGAGAACGATACAGCATCCACTTAATTATAATCTATTGTTTTTTAAATTATTTTGGTCTATGTGGAAAACATTGAGATATCATGAGGGATTCATTATAAAAATACAAGCATAAGTCCCTTCAAATAATATAAACTTAAAGCAAACACATCAAATTATATAAATAAAATGAATTAATAATATAATAAATATAATTAAAATAATATAATAATATACATTTATTTTTTGTGCAATTCTTATTAATATTATACTTTAAGATTAAAAAAAGTTATACCATCACTTGCATGGAAATGAAAACATTGTTTTCATGGTTAGAATTTTATCAATGTTTGTCTTTCTCTCTCTCTCTCTCTCTTTCTCTCACTCTTGCTCTCGTCGAGATGTTACAGGTCGACATGCTAGTATAGGATATGAGCGAATATGAAATCTTCACCTTGCAATAGTATCTGCATTGCACTACAATAAAAAATACCGAAACGGAATAATGTGAGGTATTGGAAATAATTACGTAAATAAATAATTTAAATTCATAACTTTTCACACAAAATCGGCCAGATGATTCAGCTGTGACAAAAGTATTCACCTGAAACTAGCTCCCTCTCGTGGCCACGTTTGAACTTCTTCCATAAGTTTTTACTTCTGTACGCGCTCTCTCACGGGCTGGAAAGCATTGTTTCTCTTTCTATCTCATGCCTTTCCTATACTATCTCTATCTCATTTTGTTTGAAGTTGACTATAAATGTCAAAAGGGAGAAGACGAAAATTGAGGAAAGGAAATCAGCAAGCAATATCTTTGGCATTGATTTTCTTGATTGTGCGTAAATGAATTCGTGTAAAACTTGTTGTACAGTAAAGATTAATAAATAAGGAACGTAATGCGTGGTCAATAGCACAAATACATAATGTAATAATGCAGCGGTTAGAAAAGTAAAAATCTGGGGGGCTAGTTAGCTGTATATAATGGCTCTCGCGCCTATACTTGCGTCAGGCGCTATCGCGCCTTTTGATTATTAACTGTTTAATTTAATTATTAACAGATTATTTCAGAGAATTGCACTTATTTACTATTATACGAAGAGTTTTCAAAAAATAAGTTTCCCTGTTCCAGAATAAAAGCAAAACACAATTTTCAAGTTAAAGTAACATATATATTTGTAAATTTGATATGTATAGAATTATTTTTATTTCAATGCTGAGTAAGATAAATGTTTGATAGTCGCATTGTTCAAAATAATTTAAAAAGAAACACAATGTTATATTTAAGTGGATCTCTATCGTTCTCCATTCTTATTATAGCTGCTAAAACTATTTTTTTAGCAGAACCAATATATGTGAGTTCGATTCTTTGGCAAGTATATAATATCAAAATGGAATCGACAAGTATTTCTGTAGAAAAATAACACATTTATTTCGGAAAAGTATATGTCCTGCAATTATTTGGCTTATAATATTTGTTTTTTTTATTCGAACAAAACATATCTAATACATAATCCAAATGTTAAATATCGAAAAACACCCTCTACGAAGGTGTAAACATTCGCAAGTATGGTTTAATTTCATTTACACTTTTGCAATTCATATTGAATGCTTAAAACAATATCATTTTAACTATTCCGATTCTTATAAAGTTTTCGCAATAGAAAGTACTGACATAAAAAGTATAATATCGATCATTTTCTCGAGTCTTGTGGAAGCCCTAACTACACATAATTTAATTTTGTAGGAATTTTTACATACGCCAGTAAATTCGGCTAATAAAAGTATCGTTGGGAAAAGGTCCCAGAAATTATTATATAAATATTTCGCGATTCACCCCCCGATCGATCGATCCGAAAAGCGTTTTGATTGGACAACATGTTGGTCCGCGCGGAGTTATTATAAGTAACAGCGACAACAGCGCGGGGACTCACTCGACTATTTGTACTTGCCCCGCTCGCGCACTGCGTCTCGCGGGGCGAACCGTTCGTGCGAGGAGGCGGAACCGGCCTGCAAGCGAGCTCCTCGAACCAATTCGCCCGAGTCCGGCTGATCTCGGGGTTGTGAGTTGGATCCGAGTAATTTTTGTATTTTAATTGAATAAATAAAGACTTTTTAACTTTTGACTACAGCCTAGGTTTGGGGTAAAAGGGCCAACGACGCTAGTTTAGAAAAGTAGTCACGTGGAACAATTAAAATAGACTGCGTGTCTAGCCGCGTAAGAAGTACCGGGTATCGGAACTTTGTGTCAATAGTGAGTTTTAGTCCACGATATTTCTGTGTGAAGTTTACAACGATTCTGTGTGAATTCGTGGTACAATATTTTGTGTGAATATAATTTTTGTTAAAAATCAAAATGGTTAATCGTACAACAATCCAATATCGTGTGTTGGAGCTTAAAGGAGATTAAGAAATTTGCCTGTCGAGGGATTGAAGGCGGAATTGATACAGCGACTGACGGAATTCAACCCGAATATTTGGGACGAGTTGAATGAAGCAAGACGAGAATTACGCGAACCAGAGGAAGTTAATGATGATGAAGAAGGTCTTCAGGACGCGGAGAACGGTGGTGCTGCTGGAACTATCCTACGGCGGGAGCTTGAACTGGTTCGTCGCGAACGCGACCTTGCAATGCGTGAGTTAGAGCTGCTACGGAGGGAATGCGATGTTTGCAGTTAAGGCTAAGCTGCTACATGACTTAAATAAGAAAAATGCGATTTTTAAATTCGGTCCAGAAGAGTACGAAGCATTCGAACTTCTTAAAGAGCAACTGTCGACTTGTCCAGTTCTATCAATTTACTCGCCTAAAGCTGAGATCGAGCTTCATTTCGGTGCTATTTTACTTCAGAAACAAGCCGACGGGTATTTTAGGCCGATATCATTTTTTAGCCAGCGAACTACACCGGCAGAATCCAGATATCACAGTTTCGAGCTCGAGTGCTTGGTCGTTGTGTATGCGTTGAAGCTATATAGAGTTATTTATCTGGTATAAGATTTAAAATCGTAACTGATTGCGATAGTTTTCGTCTTACCTTGAGTCGTCAAGAGATTAATCCCCGCAAATCACGATGGGCGATGTATTTGCAAAATTTTGACTTCGAAATACAGCACCGACCGGGCAAGCGAATGGGTCACGTCGATGCATTAAGCAGATGCCACAGCGTCTTAGTAGTCGAGGCGAATACTTTTGAACAAACCTTGTCATTGTGTCAAAACCGTGACGCGGACATAAAACAAATTCGTGACCAGTTAGAAAACGGTGAAAGCGCGCACTTTGAATTTTATAATGGTCTCGTTTACAGAAAAAACCGATTAAATAAGCTTCTTTTTTACGTTCCGCGCGACTTGGAAACGAACGTGATCCGAACCTGCCACGACGATATCGGTCATGTTGGTGAGCAAAAAGTAATAGATAATCTAAGTAAAGTTTATTGGTTCCCAGACATGCATAAGAAAGTAAAAAGTCATATCGCGAGTTGTTTAAGGTGTATTGAGTTTTCGACGCCGAGTGGTAAGCGCGAAGGATATCTGCACGGGTTACCAAAAGGGAATTTGCCACTCGAAAAATCGACGCTAGGTTTTAAACATTTGCTAGTAGTGGTAGACGGTTTTACAAAATTTACAAAACATGTATCCGTGTAAATCGACGAAATCAAGCGAAACGATACGGAAATTAAAAGATTATTTTCGCGCTTATAGTCGACCCAAACGTCTCGTCAGCGATAGAGGTACAGCACTTACCTCTGCGGAGTTTAAACAATTTTTACAGACGGAAAATATTGATCATGTGCTCATAGCGGTCGGCACCCCGCGCGCTAACGGACAAGTTGAGCGTTATAACCGCGTAATAATCCCAGCTCTTGCTAAATCCGCCGAAAATCCGAAAAAATGGGACCGCGAGGTCAAACGTGTTGAGTACTCGATAAATAACACCGTGTGTCATTCGACTGAGAACGCGCCCAGCCGATTATTATTTGGCATCGATCAAAGCGGCCAAGTGAATGATTGCATGAAGATGATGCTCGAAACCTTTAACGAAAATGAGATCACGAGAGATTTAGCGACACTACGCGAAGTTGCGTCGGAAAAAATAAAGAAAAGTCAGGTAGAAAACGAAACACTGTACAATGCGAAGCGGAAAAATGCGAGCATATATAAAATCGGCGACTATGTGATGGTTCCTAATATAGACACATCCGTTGGAATTAATAAAAAATTGTTACCCAAATTTCGTGGTCATTACGAGGTAAAAAAGGTCTTAGATTTTGATCGTTATGTAATCGGTGACATTGATGGTTTCCAAGTCACTCAGTTACCATATCTAAGTGTATTCTCGTCGGATCATATAAAGCCGCACACAGATTGCGATAAAATGAGTATTGTAAAGTAGATTTAAGTTATAATTATATTACATTAGCGGCCGAGACGGCCTTATGTCAGATATGGCCGAACTGTAGGAATTTTTACATACGCCAGTAAATTCGACGAATAAAAGTATCGTTGGGAAAAGGTCCCAGAAATTATTACACAAATATTTCGCGATTCACCCCCCGATCGATCGATCCGAAAAGCGTTTTGATTGGACAACATGTTGGTCCGCGCCGAGTTATTATAAGTAACAGCGACAACAGCGCGGGGACTCACTCGACTATTTGTACTCGTCCCGCTCGCGCGCTGCGTCTCGCGGAGCGAACCGTTCGTGCGACGAGTCGAAACCGGCCTGCAAGCGAGCTCCTCGAGCCAATTCGCCCGAGTCCAGCTGATCTCGGGGTTGCCAGTTGGATCCCAGTAATTTTTGTATTTTAATTGAATAAATAAAGACTTTTTAACTTTTGACTACAATTTATAATTTTTAGCCCTGCTATGTCTTACAGCAATAAATAAACAATAGTATTTATAATAATATTTATTTATGCGAAATTAATTTCTTCAAATATAATAAAACAGAAATTTCTCTTTTTTATTGTTTTTAAATAAAGTAATACTCGCACCACGCGTAGGTTTGCACTCTCATTTCTCTAAGGAATATTTATATTATCAAGAATTTATAAATATTTTAAGGTGAGCAATTCTACCAACCATAGTGGACGAAGAGAAAAATGAGTCAAATTTATGTCAAAAGTATATATAGCTTTAGTTCGGAAAGACCGATAAATATACCATTAAATAAATATCACCAAACGTTAAATTCATTTTTGTTATAAGATTATGTTTTATTTTGTTAGATTATGTTAGTGTTACTATTGAATATTCAGCTCACTCAGCATTGGATAAAATAAATAAATTACTAAATAACTTTCCCCCTTATCAAAGAATTGAACACATTTTGGCTTTATAGAAAATAGTAGTTTTTAGCAGCTATAATAAGAATGGAGAACGATAGAGATCCACTTAAATATAAAATTATTTATTTATTTATTTTTTTAGTCCACAAAGTATACATAACATTTACATAATAAATGTAGTACCTCCTACAGAGATAAATTTAAATTATCTGGGCGTAGGTGTGGTTAAAACTAATACAATAAATGTTTAGAGCTAAAAAAATAAAAACTAACGTAAAACTAAACTAACCAGGAGGGGTTCCACCTTCCGGGAAGCAGATTTCGTTGCAACTTTGAGAGCTGTTTTCTGGTACCCAAATATAAAAGAATTAATATGAAATTCAATCTCATAGGCTGTTTGACGAAAATCATACGCAGTTATCGAAAAATCGTGACAAAAATATGTTTAAGCTTAATTGCCAATAACTCGGAAAGAAATAGACGTGGTTGCTCAAACTCAAATTCATTAAATAATTGAGATCAAGTAGACATAGTTTAAAAAAGAAGCTTAAATATCTCAATTTGGACAAAAGTTATGGTAAAAATAAGAATTAGATAAAATTTTAACGAAAATCACCATAATATTAAAATTTTATAAGTGAAATGTGAATTTTACTATGAAAACCCCTTTATCCTGGGAATAATATTTAAAAAATACAATTTTTTATGAGTCCATTGTGATCGCATTGATACGAGGGTAAATTTACCACTATTATAATTTTTTTAGGGAGTCGTTTTTTATTAGTTTTTTGGCTTTGAAGTTTCATTAGTCCGCGTACGTACGTACGTCCGTACGTACGTACGTACAACTTTTTGTACATTCATTTTACCATTGATTATTACAATTATACAATCGATAATTAATTTTTTGTCAACAATAGATTGTTCTGGTGCCAGGTACAAACTGAATACATAAAAAGTTATAATAAATGCATATTATTTGTAATATTTATAACAAATTATATTTAGAAATATATCTAAAATCAGCACTTTTCTGTGAATTTCCCCTTTTACTGTAAATAATTATAAATAAACATTATCTTTTTTAGACTTAATGTGTACCTGGCATTATGACAAACAGTTCCTAGATCTTTCGGGAATTTATGAGTTATTTTGGGATAACTCCTCTAATTGCGGGATTTCCAGGATATATCGGGAATTTCTGAGGTATTCCGGGATGACTGTACTAATTACGAGATTTCCTGGATATTTCGGAAATATCTGAGGTATTTCAGAATGACTTTACTAATTATGGAATTTTCTGGATATATAGGCAATTTCCGAGGTACTCCGGGATAACACCAATTATAACGGGATTTCCTGGATATTTCGGGAATTTCTCAAAAAATTCAGGATGACTACTAATTACGGAATTTCTTGGATATTTCGGAAATATCTGAGGCATTTCAGGATGAGTCTACTAATTACGGAATTTCCTGGATGTTTCGGGATGACTCCGCTAATTATGGAATTACCTGGAGATTTAGGGAATTTCTGAGGAAATTCGGGATAACACCAATAATAACGGGATTTCCTGGATATTTCGGGAATTTCTGAAAAATTTCGGGATGACTTTACTAATTACGGAATTTTCTGGATATTTCGGAAATATCTGAGGCATTTCGAGATGATTCTACTAATTACGGGATTTTCTGGATATTTCGGGAATTTCTGAGGTATTTCGGAATGACTCTACTAATAATGGAATTTCCTGGATATTTAGGGAAATTCTGAGGAATTTCGGTATAACACCAATAATAACGGCACTTTCTGGATATTTCGGGAATTTCTGAGGTATTTCGGAATGACTTCACTAATTATGGAATTTCCTGGATATTTAGGGAATTTCTGAGGTATTCCGGGATAGGATAACACCAATAATAACGGAATTTCCTGAATATTTAGGGAATTGCTGGGGTAATTCGGGATAACACCAATAATAACGGGATATTCTGGATGTTTCGGGAATTTCTGAAGAAATTCGGGATGACTCTACTAATTACGGAATTTCCTGGATATTTCGGAAATATCTGAGGCTTTTCGGGATGACTCTACAAATTACGAGATTTCCTGGATGTTTCGGGAATTTCTGAGGTATTTCGGAATGACTCCACTAATTATGGAATTTCCTGTATATTTAGGGAAATTCTGAGGAATTTCGGTATAACACCAATAATAACGCACTTTCTGGATATTTCGGGAATTTCTGAGGTATTTCGGAATGACTTCACTAATTATGGAATTTCCTGGATATTTAGGGAATTTCTGAGGTATTCCGGGATAACACCAATAATAACGGAATTTCCTGAATATTTAGGGAATTGCTGGGGTAATTCGGGATAACACCAATAATAACGGGATATTCTGGATGTTTCGGGAATTTCTGAAGAAATTCGGGATGACTCTACTAATTACGGAATTTCCTGGATATTTCGGAAATATCTGAGGCTTTTCGGGATGACTCTACAAATTACGAGATTTCCTGGATGTTTCGGGAATTTCTGAGGTATTTCGGAATGACTCCACTAATTATGGAATTTCCTGTATATTTAGGGAATTTCTGAGGAAATTCGGGATAACACCAATAATAACGGGAATTTCCTGAATATATCGAGATTTTGTGAGGTATTTCGGGACGACTCTACTAATTTCGGGATTTCTTGGATATTTGCATTTGTGTGTGTGTCGTGTTGAACTTGTGTGAATATTGTGTGGAACTTTTGTGTGTGTGTTATGTGGAACTTGTGTGAATAATGTGGAATGTTGTTAGTATGCATGTTGTTATTAATAATTGGCGTCTACAGGAAGAAATGTAAGATGATATGTGTATTTGAGGGTACTTACGTGTGTAAATAGTATTTACCATTTAAAATGTAAAAAAAAATATAAATAATTTTTCTCTGCGTTTAACAGGGCTGAAACTGTCGTAATTATTAGTCAAATTGTCTAATAAAACACTCGCATTAAAATTTTTTATAGTTTTTTTCTTTTTTTAAATTTTCTTGTAAGCACGAAATAGCGATAATTGAACTATTTATTAAATATATATATATATAAGTAAATACCTCATTATTAATAATAAATTATTCATTTGTAGTTAAAAATTTATATGACAATAATGCTATAATTCAACTACATTCTTTACTTTCCATAAAAAGAATTAAATGGCGATAACTCAACCACAAATTAAATGTTTTAATGAATATAACAAAAATATTTTATTTTTGTAGTTAAATATTTATTTGTATTTTAAATTTATACGTTGATAATGGCGTTAACTCAACCATAAATTGAATGTATTAATGAATATAACAAAAATTGTTTATTATTTGTAGGTAATTATTAATCAAATATTTCTGTATATACTATATTTTTTGTAAAGATTTTTGGTCCATTATTTATTTTTGTCCTTTTATTTTTATAAGTGTCAATATCATCTTTAATTTTATAAATTGATTTATTATTCAGTAGGAATTTGTCGATCTGATTTATTATTCATTGATATTTTTAAACGGTTGTTTAAGTTCTTGATAAAGCAACATATAATTGCCCATGACTGAAACAGGTGTATTTAAATACAGTCCAACTTTATTAAATGATTGCCCTTAAGCTTTATTTATAGTCATAGCGAAACTTATCCGCATTGGAAATTGTCTTCTTATACCATTTCAAAAGGTACTTCTTCTAACGATGGTTTTAAGTCAATACGTGGCAAAAAAATTATTTTTCCAGATTTTGTCCCGGTGATAATTTCTGCAGTTATTATATATTGTTTCATTTCTTTTATTATTAATCTTGTTCAATTACAAAGACCATGAGAAATATTTAAATTTCTTAAACAACTAATAATTGTACCTTTTTTTAATATTAGTTTGTGAGGAGGTAATCCATTTGACGTTATCGAATTTAAAAATTCGGTAGGTATTGATTCATACAATTTATCATTGTTGTCACTTCGAATTCTATCATCACTGTAGTACACACACATTTCTTCGTTTATTTTTTCAACTATATTATTATTAATTTGTAATATATCTGAATTTAAAGGAGATAATATCACTTTTTCTTTTAATGTTGAATCTGTGGCATCTATGTTGTGACCGAAAACTTCTGTTATCAAGTCAGATGTACAAAGAAGATTTTATGAATTTCTTTAACATTATTTGCTAATTCGAATTTTGTGGCATTTTTATTTTCTCCTATTTCAAGTAACCATTTTTTAAATTTATGATCTGGATTTTGTAATCTTAGATTTTCACATAGTGATTGTTTTGAGAAATATGACCACAAATAATTACTTTTTACACAATACTCTATTATTTTCGTACGGTTTCCGTGTCGTACTATTGGAAGAGTTTGTCTGAAATCACCTGATGTTACGACTACTTTCCCTCCAAGTGGCATAGAATTTTTACAAATATCTTGAAAAAATTTATCAATTGTTTCGAAAGCATGTTTTGATACGATTGATATTTCATCCCATATAATGATTTTTATATTTTTTAAAAATATGCCATGTTTAGAATTTGGATTAATATTACAAGTTGTTTCTTCATTCAATATACTATGAAAAGTTCTACCGTTGATTAATAAATTAGCAGCGATACCAGCCCATGCCATTGTTGTCATTGGTATTTTTATTGACATTAGATATTCAATAATTACGTTATGTAAATAACTTTTACTACTACCACCAGGACCATCGATGAAATACAAAGATTTCCCTGAATCGTTAGTAGTTGCATCCATAAGTAATTTAAAAATATGTTTTTAATCAGTTGTTAACGAATCGATTAAATATGTTAAATTTACATTGTTAGTACATTCTGACTCATTCCATGTAATATTAAAATATCTTCAATGATTTTCAATGCTTCCTTTTCTGCCTGAGTTGGTGCCAATTTAGGATTGAAGAAATTTATCTTGTGTTTAGCATATAATTTTAATGCGTCAAGAGGATTTTGGAATACTAGTATGTATGCAAACAATTCACACATAGATTGTGGAAACTTAAATACTGCTGCTTCAGTTAAGCATTTATCCGACTCATCGTCAGTACTAATTAAATCTTTTGTTATGCAAACATCTTCGAATTTTTCATAAATAACTACATTATCTACTGTACGTACGTCTTTAAAAGATTTAGCACCTCGAACATGCAGTAATAAAAGTCGTAAAAAGTATGTTTCACGTTTATTTGGATTTACAAAATACATTCTACTGATGATAGGTTTTGTAATTTTTTTTCTTGACTGACATCTCTTGTTTCGTTTATCAAAACATATTGATGAGGAATTTCATGATATAAATATTACCTTGCGTTTTCATCTTGTTCATTTAATTTGAACCAAGATGTTAATGTTGTATCAATATTTTTATCAAGTATTGCATTTTCATAACCTTCTTTATAATATACATTGTGTTCATGTTCATTGTGAACAGCTAATCTGTAAATTTTATATGATTGTTTGTACAATTTATACTCTAAAATACGATGCATTGCTTCTGGTGCACATACATATTTTGTAGAAATATGATGTGTTATTTCATCATAATTGTATGTTTTATCATCTTCGTTCATATTATTTTCTTCATTTGTATTAAATTTTGTTGTAAATTTGACAAAAGCAGTATCTGGTCCTTTGTAAATATATTTAAATAAATATTTAATAGATGTTATTGTACTACAAATTTCTACATTTATATGGCATTCTAACAATAATAATATATATGGATTGTATGGTACAACAAAACTGTTGTCCGCAATTTTAGTTTTTGAATATGTTATTTGAACGCCATTATTTCTACGTCGATATATAGGATAGTTAACTACTTTGAAATTCTATAACATAAATAAATCCTTTAACTTGTCCAAATATGTTGTTTTTTAAAATTTCATTTTTTAAAATTTTAACTTCTTCGTGGAATACTCTTGATATTAAATCAGGATGTTCTAAAGTTGTTTCGAATGGTTTTAAATTTTCTTTAATTTCTTTCCAGTTAGGATTACACGTCGTTGTTAAAAATAGATCAGTTTTCCCATCATTTTGTAGTTGAGTCATTGAATCTAAATAATTTTGTTATATGGCTCGAGAACTTCCTATGTAAGATGATGGAAGAATTACCATTTTTCCAATTTGAGATTCTTGTCCATGCATCAACAATAAATTGTTCAGACAAATTTTTTAAATTCAAACATGGATTAAAGTCATTTCGAATGCTCAATTTATAAGAATAATATTGAAGCATAGATATATTTGTATTTTTATTAGGATTATATGAACTTTTCATGTAAGGACTCCATCTAGAATTTCCATATTGAAATATTAAAGGATAAACCATGGGATCTAGATGTTTAGTAAGTATATTTATTTTTTGTAGTTTATCACTTTTTGGATAAATACAAATATCACGATCAATAGGTTGTTCACCATTATTTCCTACATATACGACAGTCGCTTCATTACATGTTGCAAAATAAGATTTCTTTACATGAGTATTATCTCTTTTTGTTGTATGACATTCTTATTTTTTATTTTATTCTTTTCTTCTTTTTCTATTTCATGCATCATTTTATATGTTTTTGCATAAACATTGTTTGACGATAGAAAATCATTTAGAATACTAATAAGTTTATACTAGCTTTTTCAATTTTGTAATTATTTGCTCTATAATTATTTGCAATTTCATTATCTATAATGTACAATTAATTGAGGAGCTGGATGCAAGAACACGCCGAGCGCGGCGAATGATTAGAGGAGGCGGAGAGAAATTAAGAAATTGACGTCACCGTGACCAAATTTTTTAATTTGCCGAATTTAATTTAAAAAAATACTGTCGTATGCAGAATTAAAATACGCAACTTTTTTCTGTTTAATGTTTTTCTGTACGATGTGCAGATCAGATGAAAAAAATTAAGAACTGGAAATTTAGAAAACGGATCTTTAATCCATTTTTCAAAATTGAATGACAAATCTTAATGAAATTTCCTGATTTTTCGTACAGATACTTAATATAGTCTAACGATAAATATAAACCTGTAAAAAATTCTACTTTAAACAAATTTTAAACAAGCTTTTAATACGGTTTCAGTATTCAGTAGCCGAAAGTATGTTGTAAAGATTTGTCAAAGTTACAGCGATTCAATTTTGAAAAATGGATTAAAGATCCGTTTTCTAAATTTCCATTTCTTAAATTTTTTCATCTGATCTGCACATCGTACAGAAAAACATTAAAGAGAAAAAAGTTGCGTCTTTTAATTCTGCATACGACAGTATTTTTTTAAAATAAATTCAGCAAATTAAAAAATTTGGTCACGGTGACGTCAATTTCTTAATTTCTCTCCGCTTCCTCTATCCATTCGCCGCGCTCGGCGTGTTCTTGCATCCAGCTCCTCAATTATATTTGGGCACTTCATTTTCATTCGGATGTAGAGCATATGAGTTGTGGTATACTTGTCCACATATTTTAATAACTTGTGGTCCAGCTGATTTAAAATGTATTAACTTTGCACCGAAACTGGCGAATGCAAATGAATTATTATACTGTCGAATATTTTTTTGTAGCTAATACTTATTAAATTATTGCTAAACAATACATTTTTAAAAATTTCTGGATATAATTCATTATCTAATGATTTTTTATTCTTATGACAGCAATGAACAAATGTTTTATCATAAGATACTTCTCAGGCAAAATATTTTGCTTTACAAAATTGGCATTCATTGTTCAAATGGCCTAAATAATTTGTTTTAATAAGATCTTCGTTAAATGTAAAATTTGCAATCAAACCTTTTTTTAATATATTAATATTTTTGTCCGCAATATTATTTTTGTTGACTCTTTCTTGTTTTCGTTTTCTGTCAATACTTATTTTTACAGTATCTTTTTTTTTAATTCTTCTTTATAATTTTGAGATTCTTCTATTACATTTTCTTTCGATATTGTATGTGTTTCAATAGTTTGACCCAAACCTTCTTTTAATCGCGAGCGAAGCGAGCGTTTTTGGCTAGTTTAGTATTAAAATTTGATAGACTTTTTAAGCAAATATTTCGTCTAATTCTTATTTTTTCCATAACTTTTGTCCAAATTGAGATATTTGAGCTTCTTTTTTTTTAAACTATATCTACTTTATCTCAACTATTTAATGGATCTAAATTTGAATATCTACGTAAATTTCTTTCCGAGTTATTGGCGATTAAGTTTAAACATATTTTTTTCACAATTTTTCGTTATCCGCGTATAACTTTCGTCAAACAGTCTATGAGATTGAATTTCATATGAATTCTTTCATATTTGGGTACCAGAAAACAGCTCTCAAAGTTGCAACATAATCTGTTTCCCGGAAGTTGGAACCCCTCCTTATAAGACTAAAATCATATTGATATATAGCAGTGACTCCTCCCTCCTCTACTTGTACCACCAGTATACTAGTCAGTGAGAAGACTCACTACCAATACCTTATTAGCATGGCTCTTGGTGATGTGTAACTTTCCGTACTTGCATTCATTTTTCTCGCAAAAGCAATTCTTTCATAACTATTCAATCTTGCAGGGCACGTTAGTCCTACCGCACAAGTAACTCTATAATGTGAAACATATTTTTATTTTAAAATTTGAGTTTTTTCAACTATTGGAAAATTCGTGAATCCATTGCTTGTTTACACTTTAAGTTATATGATAAATGAATTTATTGATCTCCACAAGCCAAAGAGTATTCCTCACAACTCAGTAAGGCGGACTATTAGGGGGCTATCTGTTAATATGTAGCACTTACTAAAGTTTGCTATCGGTAGGGCATATATACCCCATGTCTTCCTCGTCGGAATAGAGCTGTTTTTCAAAATTTTTATATTATATCATTCATCTGTATCTAGAGCGAGATGCCTGGACTCTACTAATGAGCCCACCAGGCATACTCAGGGCAAAATACAAAAAATTTTCATTTCCTTTCTTTCTTTTTTTTTCGTTTTTTTAATTTTATACTACAATCAATTAAATTTTTTATTTTGACTAAGCTTGTCTTGGTCTTTTTTCAAACACTTTTCAAAATTCTTTTTTTTTGTATAATAAAATTATCTATTTATTTTAAATGTAAATAATAATTTAATTAAATAATGATTAATTACCCTATAATTCTAAGCTCCCCTCTAGGGGGCACAACTTAAATATAAGTTCCGATATAAATAATTTAATTTAATTTAATTTAATATAAACAATTTCCAAATTTTTCTCGCGCGGATCGAAGGGTTTCGAATGTATTGCATAGAACAAGCAGAATGTAGTTGGAAACACCATATTTCACTGCTTGGGCGCTTCACGTGCAAAACTTTGGAACTCTCGAATACCATATTAATATTACTCGTAAGAATACCAAAATTCGCACGCTGTATGCCCATCGTTGACACGTACTATTAAGTACGGTTTGGCATGTGACTTTTACATTTAGCTTGGTATTATACCATTACCAAATTTCTTTCCGTGGAGGTTCGTATCTTATTCCATTTATCACACTTTGTGTTTCTTGCCCTGTTGATTTTACAAAGTTTATCATAGGCACACCTCTCCCTACCTCATATGTTTCTTCTCTATCAGAGTTACTGACACCTACTTTCGTTTCCTGCTTCTTATTAAAGTTTCTTTCTCTCTCAGTTACACTTTCGTTTATTACATCAGTTACATTCACTCCAATGATAATATCACCAACTTAAAGTATGCATTTTGTATATTCTTTAGTATTTACATTTAACATTTTACATTTGTTATAATTAGATAATCTTCTATGTGATCTGTTTTTACTATTTATACACTGTCCTTTACTACAAATATATGTCCTAACGTCTAAATGGAATTTGTTCATATTAACCGAGTTTTGGAGGAATTTTTAATCCAGAACTTGAGAACTTCTCTTCTATTATAATTTTATCTATTTTATTTATTTTCTCCCAATAATTTTGTATGTCTTTTCAATTAATTGTCCCTGTTAAGTTAATACTCATTTTTTTTAAAATTAAAGATTATTCTTAACCCAAACTTTAATTTTACTTTTGATTGACTTACTGTTGCTTGTTAGAACTTTTAAATTATTTGGCATTTTATTGAAATTACGCGCTGCAACCATATAAATGTTTTATTACTTATTGATTTATTCATTTTTAGTATACCATATACTATACCATATACTGGTACTATAGTGGTATGCTTTTATGTCTTGTTTTTGTCCCTCTTTCTTTAAATATTTCAGTTAGTTTGTTGTAGTGAAAAATAATAGAATCTAGTTCAAAAGCTTGTTCTATGCTTAGTGGCCGTTTGTCTATTATGAATTTGTTTTTGCTTATAATTTTAATCAATCTACTTTGTAACTTGATTATTAAGCTTAAATTGCTTTTGTACGCACCACCCCATGATATTATCCCATAGGTAGCCAAGTTGTGGAATAACGCATAGTATAATGTGAATAATGTTTCAGTTTTTAGTAATCTAGCAAACTTAGCAAAAATGTATGTTAAATATTTAGTTTTATTTAGTATAAATTCTATGTGTTTTTGCCAACGCATATTGTAATCAAGAATAATTCCCAGATATTTGCAACTTTCAACTCTTTTTATACTTATTTCATTTATATTTAGATTAATCTCTTTAGGTACACTATCGCAATAATTCCCAAAAGTCATATATACTGTTTTACTAACGTTCAAAGACAATTTATTAA
The DNA here is from genome assembly GCA_026168455.1 of Theocolax elegans. Classification (NCBI taxonomy): domain Eukaryota; kingdom Metazoa; phylum Arthropoda; class Insecta; order Hymenoptera; family Cerocephalidae; genus Theocolax; species Theocolax elegans. Next base: position 62,306,580 of record CM047426.1, read on the forward strand.
GTGCTAACCAATTCGACACATACTCCAAACTAATCAATCTTAAAAAACAATTAACATATAAGAAACTTGAATAAATGAAAACAAGCAGAAATGCAAATTGACCAAGTGGAACCAAACGAATGCACAATCCAACACAAGAAGGTCCTGTGCAACTAAGGGTCCCGATCCGCGACGGCTTGTCCGCCTCGATGACGTCGATCCCTCTCAGTAGAGTCGTCCTTTCCCGATGGTTGCCTCACTTGAACTGAACTCGAGCGTCGCGTCGGGGCCGCTTATATAGGGCCACCGCGCAATGTGGTGGGGAGACAAACGCGGGTTTTCACCCGACACACTTGTTCATTTTTTCCTCAGTGATTGACTACCTGTTTTCTCTCGATATTAGTACTGTATCATCTGCATATGCTATCATAGCGTCCGAGTATTCTGAAGTAAGTAGATCGTTAATGTATAAATTAAATAAAAGTGGACCTAATATTGTGCCTTGCGGAACTCCCGTTTTGATTATCATAATTCTACTTCTAGCTTCATTTACTTTAACTGATTGTTCTCTATTTGTTAAATAGCTTTTCATTAAATCTAGAGCTTTTCCTCTTATTCCACAGTTATACATTTTGTTTAATAGGATTTCATGATCGACTGTATCGAATGCTTTGGCTAGATCTAAGAATGTTGTTAGAATTGGTTTACTTTTATCTAAATCGTTATGTATAATGTTCGTTAGATGGTTTAATGCATCTTTCGTACCTTTATTTTTTATAAATCCGAATTGATTAGCTGCCAATATATTATGTTTTGTAATAAATTTGTAGATTCTAATGTGAATTAACTTTTCAAAGATTTTTGCTAGGTTAGAAATTAGTGAAATAGGCCAATAGTTTGTAGTTTGATATTTATTTCCTGCTTTATAGATTGGTATTATAATAGCTCTTTTAAGCGCATCCGGCCAAATTGTTGACTATGGATAAGTTAAAAATATAAGTCATCGGTTCAGCTATGTAATTTGCTAAAGTTTTTATTACTTTTGCGCTTATTCCATCAACCCCCCCTCGACTTATCTTTTAAACTATTAATTATTTTTTTTATTTCAACTATATTAGTAGGCTTCATAATAATTGTTTTTTGATTCATAGGTACATTAGGTAAGTTGTTTTCTATTGGTTCTTTTATTTTATCTCTTAATTTTATTCCCACATAGCCGAAAAATTCATTAAATTTATTTGCAATTTCTATGTCATTATCAACCTTATTACGATCATCATCTATTAAATATTCTACTTTGTTAATCATTTTATTTTCCTTTTTACCTAGTTTACTTTTTATTAAACTCCATAATCTTTTCGCGTTGCTGCTACTCTCCATAAATTTATTGTGCTCATATTTAAATTTTGCTTAATTTATTAATTTATTCAACGATTTTACATATTTTTTATATTCAATTTTGTGTTCCAAATCGGTTATATCCTTATTCCATAATTTGTACAAATTTTCTTTTTTCTTGCATGAGACCATTATCGCTTGCGTAATCCAAGTCTTTCTAGGCATATTTTGGTTTTTACTATTATTTACATACGCTTTCTCTATACAGTCTTTTATATATTCTATTAGTTTATCTATTGCTTTATTTGGGTCTTTTATTATTGTAATCTTTATCCACTCTGTTTTTCCCACAACTTTACATAAATAAAGGATAATGATCTGTAAATATGTTTTTTATTTTATACATATCAGTAGGACTAGTTATCCCACTGAAACCTGGAAAATACATTTGTTCTAGCATATTTTCTGAAAATTCATGACTTATATAATCATTATTTCTTATATCTATATTAAAGTCTCCTACAATTACATGGTTTTTGCTGTAATAAAAATTTTTTAATTCATGTATAAATTCTTTCTTAGAAAAATCATGCAATCTATATATGGCGGATAATAAAATATCTTCATTTTTTATTTTAATTTTTGTATTTATAATTTTTAAGTTTCCGTATTTTACAATTTCTGTTATTTCATTAAAATTTTCTAGTGTATAAACAACTACTCCATCTGATTTATTGATTTTAATTTCAAACTTTCTATAAAACATTCCAATTTTGACAGATTCGCATTTAAGGGGGTATCCTGATTTAGAACGTTCAAAAAATCGATTTTTTTTATTGATTAAATCTATTCCTTATATGTATAAGAACATATATCTGAAGTTATAGAGTCGGATTCGTAGTATTTCCGAAGATGCAGCACTAAACGCAACGGGGCATCGAGCAAGTGCCAGTGCTCGGTCAGACTGAAACGCGTGCGCTCCTCCCCTCGTCGCTAAACTCGAAACTATATACTTGAAAAGGTTCAGCAGCTGTTCGAAATAATATTTTGCTTTCATAGAAGCGTCTTTTGAACCTCAGTATGTGTCATCGGTATATAATCTGTGTGTACCTGCTTCCTATAGAGCTGTTTGTGGCGTAACGTTTAGTTCTGCTCTGACTATTGACGAGTGTGCTTCAATATAATCATGTCTAGTTATCCGAAAAGTGACAAAACGAGTAGTACTCGTGCTGCAAAATCACGGAAACAAAAATTCCATGGTAATCAATTCACAACAGAATCAGACGATACAGAGTGCAACACAAGTAGTACTGAGAGAAAATTAGCCACCGCTAGCACCGAGAACATCATTGTGCATCCAACTCACTGCTATCGAATAATCGAGTTTGTCACAGTATTTTTTGTAATTTCTGATATCGTAATTTGCAGATCTTGCAAACAAAATATATAATTTTCAGAGAGCGGACATCGAGGCTTAGGTTTCAAAATTGTATTATCGTGTATGTGTGGTCATAGAGAAATAAATTCAGGACCGTTTATAAACACTGGATTCGAAATAATAGACGAATTGTTTTTGTTATGAGGCTTTTCGGTGGTGGACGAGAAGGTATCAATGTGTTTTGTGGACTTATGGATATATGTCAAGGTTTAGCAAAATCAACGTATGTTCAAATTGTACAGCATTTATATACAGCGTCAAAATCAATGTTCAAAAGCGTTTGTGAAAAAGCTGTCAAAAAAGAGAAAGAAAAAAATATAGAATATGATAGATCTGCTGACTGTTTGAAAGTTTCTAGCGATGGATCCTGGAAAAAACGAGGTTTTACTTCATTGTTTGGTGTTACAACGCTCATTGCATATTACTCTGGCAAAGTAGTCGACCTTATTGTAAAAAGTGCATATTGTCATTCATGTGCTTTACAAAAGAATATATTAGACGAAGAAGAATTTGAAGAATGGTATAATGATCATAAAGAATCATGCTCTTCAAATCACGATGGTTCAGCAGGAAGATGGAGGTAGATTCAATCGTGGAGATGTTTTTGAAATCTGTTGAAAATTTTCGAGTAAAGTATACGAATTAAATCGGCGACGGTGATTCGAAAACTTTCAATGGTATTGTAAAAATGAATCCATATGGTGATGATTACCCTGTGACAAAAAATGAGTGTGTGGGATACGTAGAAAAGCGCATGGGTACTTGACTCCGAAATAAAAGGAAGGAAGAGAAGCTTGGAGGAAAAAAGTGTCTAACAGAGAGTCTCATCAAAAAGTTGACAATATATTATGGTTTAGCAATTCGAAGGAATATTCATTCTGTCCAAGATATGAAAAAGGCTGTGATGGCAACGCTGGATCATTATTGTTCAACTGATGAATCTCCTCGTCACGAGAATTGTCCGACAGGCACTGACAGCTGGTGTGAATGGTGCAAAGCCGAAGCTACGAATCGTCTTGCATCCTTCAAACATTCTGCTCGATTGATTGACGAAAAAGTGGAGGAACATATTCATCCAATCTATGAAGAACTTTCGAATGACGATCTCATGACGCGATGCTTAGGTGGACACACGCAAAATTCGAACGAATCGTTCAACTCCACTGTCTGGCGCATAACTCCGAAACATCTCAATTCTGGTCAAAAAATCGTAGAAATTGCTGCGTATATGACTGCAGGAATGTTCAATGAAGGATATTCAGCAGTTCTGCATACCATGCAATTTCTCAATTTGAAAATTGGCCAGCAATGTAAAATGTTTGCGGATAATGTCGACATACAACGGATTGAACGAGAAAGACGACGTTCTTTTTTTTCCAGTAAGGAAGCTCGTACGGCCCGTAGACTTAAACAACTTCAACAAAATGAGTTCCTTGAGGAAGCTGAAGGTCTATTGTATGACGCAGGAATAGCTGATTAGCGAATTATTGCCGTAAGTAGTCGAAAATTAACATTTTTCCAGTTCATAAACTTCAAAGCACTTTTTCTCGAGTTTTCGTTTTTCCACTTTTTCTAAACTGGCGGGCGTGTTTGCAAAAAAAATAAATATCGTAACGATCCGAAATTTTTTATCTTCAGTTTTATCTACTCTTCAATATGAACACAAAGGTTTTTGGAAATAAATTTTTAAAGACTTTTTTAGCACATTGAAGAGATTTTTTTTTCTCGTAAAAAGCACTTTTTGCTTCAATTTCGGAAAAAATTTCAAATTTCACAGTTTCTTCGGATTTTTCTTGGTTCAAATAGAAAATACATGTATGAAAATGAAATTTTTTTTTGGCTTTCTGTTTCAGATCAAGATTAAGAGCTCTATCACTCCCGCCAATAGAAGACTCGGATTACGGATTGTCCAACAAATGTGTCAAATAATCGGCTGCATTTTGATATTTTTCTTTAAAAAAATTTTTTTTTAATGTTAAATTATATAATAAAATATTCCTGAAAGTTCTCTGGAGTTGGTTATTTTTTTCTATCTTAAAAAAATTTCCTAAAAAACGGATTTTTTAGGCCTTTCAAAGCAGGATACCCCTTAAGCTTCTAATATTAACATATAGTATATGATTTTGTTCTGATTTAATAATATTATTAAATTCTCTTACATTACTTATTGTTGTTTCTCTTTTTTCTAATTGATTTAATTCGTTATCCATTAGAATACCGAAGATGTACTTCCTGATTTGGAACTTAGCGATCTTAAAGTCAAAGTTGATTCTTTTCTCTCCACGTTTTTAGTAGTTTCCTTTTCCATAGAACGGTAACTTCCTACATTACCTATGTATCTCTGTATATAAGGTTTCACAACGTAGTCTGTCATGTTTATATAATTTTTGATTTTCATTTTTAGTGTCTCACATAATTCACTATCATTAACCATATGATTTAACTTATGATTTTTCTTGAATTTATCGTTACTAAATTTACAGTTAGTGCAACATAATTTACTGCTTACACATTTACAGTTAGTGCAACATAATTTACTGCTTACACATTTACTAGTGATATGGTTTCCCGCGCATTTTAAACATACCGTTATATTTTTGCATATTGATCCATTATGACCAAACCTTCCACAGTTAAAACATGGTTTGACTTGTATTACATCAAAAACTTTGCAGTTTTGATATCCTACGAATAATTTGTTCCTATATTTCTATGTATTATGTATGTATATATATTTATGTAGTTCTCCAGTTATTTCCATTATTGCGGTTGTTTTTCCATTTTTTTGCATTTACATTTAACTTTAACAGTTTTCCTTTTGTAAATATGATGAGCGCTCTCCATGGTAATTAATAGGAATTTTGTCGATCTGACGGAGGCGAAGGAAAAGAAAAAAAACAAAAAGTTTTTCTTCAACGCGACGTTTCGTTGGCGTGGTCTGCCAACCTCTTCAGGCTATTTATTGATAACACACAAATAACAAATTAAAAGAACGCACAAACAATATTGAAAAACTTAGATATAAAAAAATACCTTTTTTATAATCGGATAACCGATACGTCAAACGGTTAGATAAACAGTCAACACAAGCAAAACTCGGTGTATTTATATATATATATGGGGTATTCCACGTGAAGTGGTCCGATCAAAATTTTAAAATGCACCAAATTTTGGGTACACTTTGCAAATGTTTTTCAGAATACAGAAAAAAATTTTTAGGTACTGGAATCTATTTGCTCAAAAGTTATTCTAAACTCAAAAACTGAATTTTTCCATATTTTTTTCAACACCAGCTGGGTTTACCGCTATATAACTCAAAATCTATCAACTTTTACTATAGAACATTATATGTAACATTCGTTACTAATTATATCTAGAATTTATTCTTCTGGGTTAGAATTTCTAATCTCAAGGTGAATGTTACATAAACTACATGTCAATATTCAACTTGAAAAAAGTGCAAGTGCGCCACCTTTGATTTTTTCATCCAAAAGTCTAAAAGAAAGCTTGGAGCAATACCTTTCAAATGGTCTGTAGCATTTTTATGGCCTCCAATTCTGTAAAAAGTTATGACAATTTAAAGAAAGACAAAAAATTCACAAAAATTAACATGGTAATTCCCATTTAAATTTTTTAAAAAATTTCGTGTTTCTGTTCTATTTAAAAATCTAATATCGTCTTTCTTATTAATATTATTTACATCAAGTTTAATGTGTAACATTTTCGAAATAAGACGCTTTCTATAATTGATCTCCCTATCGACAATTTTAACACCATCCCAATCAAATTCATGTTTATTTAAAACCATATGTTGATTAATAACTGATTCAGTATTGTTATTCTTTTTGTGTTCATTGATCCTCGTTTTTAGTAAACGTTTAGTTTCACCAACGTAAGATGCACGACAGTCTTTACAATTTAATTTATAAACAACATTCATCTGTTCAAACTTTTTGTACCATCTTTACCCAGTTTAATAATAGAATTCAAACTTTTTTGAACTAATGGTAGAGTTTGAATATTAACAGACCTTAATATGCGAGATGATTTATCAAAATTCTGAGAAAAAGGTAATGGTAAATAGGCAAGACGTTTAATTGTAGAAGTAGATAGAATATTACTTTTAAATTTTAACTTATTAAGACGGAAGTGAATATTCTGTTTAATAAATTTGATATTGTAGTCATTGTCGATAAATAGATTTTTTACAATATTTAAATTTGTTGTATGATATCGTACATCTGATAATAAAAAAGCTCTGTCTACTAAATTATATATAACATTCTTTTTTTGTTGAGTTGGATGAATTGAAAAATAATTAATCAATCGACCAGAAGCTATAGGTTTTTGGTACCAATTTGTTATAATACGATCATTTTCTCTAATTAAGGTAATGTTAAGAAGGTTGGCAGACCACGCCAACGAAACGTCGCTTTGAAGAAAAACTTTTTGTTTTTTTTCTTTTCCTTCGCCTCCGTCAGATCGACAAAATTCCTACTAATTATCATAGAGAGCGCTCATCATATTTATAAAAACCTGAGTCTTCGATCGGAAATGGACTGAAAACGATACTCCTACTTCAAATATATCGAAGAAAATTATGGTTCGCACATCAAGAAGTACTTGAAAAATTGGATTAATCTTAACTACCGACTTGCTGTGGCAACATCACAGAGATCGTTCCTCGTCAAATGCAAACACAATGACATTGTTCCACAGCATATTCTTGACATAAGTAAGCATTTTATAGCCCTGTCCTTCCAAAGTATAACTTCTTAAACAAAAAATTTGTGAGTGTGTGACAGATAAAGATGTATTTAAAGTTTTCTTTGACGTGACTTCTCAGAAATATTTTAAGATACTAAGTAAACACAATGCTCTTTTACTGAAAAAATTTGAACACTTAAAGGATTTAAAAATTAAATCATTAAAAAAAATGGTGACTGTGTCAGATAAGAACAGCTGGTTAATAGATTTAACAAAAATAGATATTCCTAATGAAGTTCAAGACATTGTTACTCTTGGTACGAATTTTAGTCTTAAATCGAATTTATCGAATCCAATAGTCATTGGTATCATTAAAAGCACGGAAAATTGTTTATAAACTTTAGATATCAGTAAAGTTGTAAGTTCAAATATTAGAGAACAAGTGATAAATAACATTAATTTAACCATAAAAACAAAAACTTATTTAGATAGTAAAGAAAAAGTACTTATCAATAAAATTAAATCTACAAAAAATTTTTTTAAAAACAATCCAAACATATTTTTCACTACTTCGGATAAAGGTAACAAAACAGTTGGTATGTACAAATCCGATTATGTTGCAAAAATGACTAACATTTTTTCTGATAATGCTCTCTATAGGTGTATTTCTAAGAATCCATTCAAAAACTTACAATCTTCTACTTCTAAAATTTTGAAACATTTGAATAATCATGAATTTTTATCACAATACTGCACTCACCTGTTCTAATACTTGTTTAGCGAAAGGTTATGGTTTACCAAAAATCCATAAAATTGATAACCTGTTAAGACCTATCATTTCTTTAGTTAATAGCCCTACACATTTTCTGGCTAAAATAATTTATAATGAATTAAAAAACAGCTATTAAATTACCGAAATCTCACATTAACAATAGTTTTCATTTGAAAGAAAAATTAAAGGATGTCACTTTAGACGATGATCATGTTTTACTTTCATTGGATGTTGTTTCACTTTTTACTAACATCCCTTGCAATTTAGTATTAGACAGTCTAGAAGGACGATTTTCTTCTATTAATAATAAATGTCGCATTCCGTTCAATGAGATTTTAGTATGTACAAAATTTCTTTACAATAATACATATTTTGTTTTTAACAATATCTATTATCAACAAATTCATGGTACTTCTATGCGTTCTCCGATTTCTCCGTTATTTGCTGATATTGTAATGAACGATTTGGAAAATGATTGCTTAAATAAATTATTGAATGAACATAATTGCAAACCACTTTTTTATTTTAGATACGTTGATGATACTATCTTGTGTGTTAAGAAAGAACATGTAAATTTAGTTATAAATATTTTTAATTCATATAATAAAAACTTACAATTTACTTCAGAATTGGAAATGGACCAAAAAATCAATTTTCTTGACATTACCTTAATTAGAGAAAATGATCGTATTATAACAAATTGGTACCAAAACCTATAGCTTCTGGTCGATTGATTAATTATTTTTCAATTCATCCAACTCAACAAAAAAAGAATGTTATATATAATTTAGTAGGCAGAGCTTTTTTATTATCAGATGTACGATATCATACAACAAATTTAAATATTGTAAAAAATCTACTTATCGACAATGACTACAATATCAAATTTATTAAACAAAATATTCACTTCCGTCTTAATAAGTTAAAATTTAAAAGTAATATTCAATCTACTTCTAGAATTAAACGTTTTACCTATTTACCATTACCTTTTTCTCAGAATTTGATAAATCATCTCGCATATTAAGGTCTGTTAATATTCAAACTCTACTATTAGTTCAAAAAAGTTTGAATTCTATTATTAAACTGGGTAAAGATGGTACAAAAAAGTTTGAACAGATGAAAGTTGTTTATAAATTAAATTGTAAATACTGTCCTGCATCTTACGTTGGTGAAACTATACGTTTACTTAAAACGAGGATCAATGAACACAAAAAGAATAACAATACTTAATCAATTATTAATCAGCATATGGTTTTAAATAAACATGAATTTGATTGGGATGGTGTTAAAATTGTCGATAGGGTGATCAATTATAGAAAGCGTCTTATTTCGGAAATGTTACACATTAAACTTGATGTAAATAATATTAATAAGAAAGACGATATTAGATTTTTAAACAGCTCTTATTTCCCGGTTCTCAGAAATTTAAATGCCTGATTTGACAGTTGTACAGTGTTTACGTGACATTACCTTTGGCGATATATATATATATATATATAAATACACCGAGTTTTGCTTGTGTTGACTGTTTATCTAACCGATTGACGTATCGGTTATCCGATTATAAAAAAGGTATTTTTTTATATCTAAGTTTTTCAATATTGTTTGTGCGTTCTTTTAATTTGTTATTTGTGTGTTATCAATAAATAGCCTGAAGAGGTTGGCAGACCACACCAACGAAACGTCGCGTTGAAGAAAAACTTTTTGTTCGTCAGATCGACAAAATTCCTACTAGTTTTCCTTTTGTTTCGAAGCTTGAAAAATTTCTTATGTTTATATCGTTTTCTATTGACTTTTCCTCCAATTTATATAAGTTGTCAATTTCAACTATCTTCATTACTAGTTTTTTGACCTGCTCTCCTTCAATTCTGCACACGCTTATAAGTTTCGCTGCTAATAATTTTTCAGCTGCTTTTACACTTTTGCTATTCATGCAGTTTATTTGTATTTCAATTTCATTATTAAAGTTAATTTTCTTAGTTCGAATGGACTTGTCTTTAATTAAATATTTAATTACACTTTTTTTTAAGTTAATTTTATCGTCTTTGTTTTTCTTCTGTACAATAATCTCAAGTATTTTTGTAACTTCCGTATAAGTAACCATATGTTTACTTGCAGCCACGTTTGCAATGATTTAGTATTTCTCTTTTGCTGAAATTTTTCTTTTTCTAGAAGTTCTTGTAATATCGCATTTTTGTCTTTTAATTCCTGGTTTAGTTCCTTTAATAGAGTGTTTTTCATTTTTGTTGCTTCTAAATTTGCTTGTAAATTTTTGTCTATTTCCATCTCATCCTCCTCATCTTTTCTTTTTTCTGCCAATATTCCTTCGTATTTCCTTTGTATTGCACCACATTTTAATTTCAATGTTTTATTCTCTTTACTCAAGTTTTCTAGTCCCGTTTTATATTTCATAATTTCACTTTTTGCGCACTTATTGTAACTTTATCATTTTTTGTCGAGGTTAAATGATGCTCACTATGTTCATCGCAAATAACCATCATTTTTGAAATATATTTACCACTTTTTTTTCTATTAAAGTTACTTTTGTGGTAAACATTATCACATATTACACAAAAAACCGTTAAATTGAATAACTTTGGATGACATTTATAATTCAAATCGGGAGGAGCAGCATCAGGTGGCAACTCCTCCGCTATCTTGAATGAACATTGTGTTTCATTTTAAATTATTATGATCAATGTGACCAACAAACATTTATCTTACTCAGCGTTGAAATAAAAATAATTCTATACATATCAAATTTAGAAAATTTCTAAATAACCTATAAATTTGCCAAAGAACTGACACATTGGTTTTATTGAATTGTTAAAGGAGGTATTCAATAAGTATAAGTATAGAGAACAATAACTTACCAACATAATAAACATGGTTTTTATAATTTATTTAAGTAAATCCACATTATATTAAAATTTTATACTGTCAAAATGACGATTTAAGTATAAATTATGTTATATTTTTTTAATTAGTTTGTAAAATTTATTTTTTTTTAATTCAATATGATCGCGGCACCCAAAGGAATAATTAGACATAGTGTTTGACTTTTTTATAGGTATTTAATTAATTTTTTATTGGTTTTAAAGTTTAAGTCTGAGCGTACGTCCGTACGTCCGTACGTCCGTACAGGCGGCTTTTTATTTTTTAACTCATCTTATATCTCTCTTGGATTTTCGAAAAAATGAATTTTTTTTAATGAAAGTGATCGCGGAACCACACAGATTAATTAGAAAAAGTGTTTGACTTTTTTATGGGTGTTTAATTACTTTTTTATTTACTTTTTTACTTTTTTATAGTCGATTAGTTATAACTGAAGATAACATTAAGGACTGGACATCATCAACAAATATATGGGAATATTTAATATATAAGGGAATATTTTTTTTTAATTTCGAAATATGGGTTCCAGTAGATGATGCCCCGTCGACCTATGGGTAACAGTAGGGATCTAGACATCTTCCACAGGAAGAAAAATTTCTTCTTTTTTTTTTTACGTAATAGGTCTTTTAGTAGATATTTCCCCGATGACCTGGAGGTAACATTATCGACCTGGACAACTTCTACAGGAAGAAAAAGTTTTTTTTTTTATTTCGTAATATGCCTTCCAGTAGATGATGCCCCGTCGACCTGGAGGTAACAGTAGGGACCTAGACATCGTCTACAGAAAGAAAAAATTTTTTCTTTTTACGTAATAGGTCTTTCAGTAGATATTTCCCCGATGACCAAGAGGTAACATTACCGACCTGGACATCTTCTACAGGAAGAAAATTTTTTCTTTTATTTCGTAATAAGTCTTTCTCTAAATGTTGCTCCGATGACCTGGAGGTAATATTACCGACCTCGACATCTTCTACAGGAAGAAAAATTTTTTTTTTTGGTTTCGTAATAGGCCTTCCAGTAGATGATGCCCCGTCGACCTATGGGTAACAGTAGGGACCTAAACATCTTCTACAGGAAGAAAAAATTTTTTTTTACGTAATAGGTCTTTCAGTAGATATTTCCCCGATGACCTGGAGGTGACATTATCGACCTGGACATCTTCTACAGGAAGAAAAACTTTTTTTTTTGGTTTCCTAATAGGCCTTCCAGTAGATGATGCACCGTCGACCTGGAGGTAACAGTAAGGACCTGGACATCTTCTACAGGAAGAAATTAATTTTTTTTTTAATTTTATATAAGCTATCAAGTAGATGATGCCGCGATGACCTGGATGACCTAGCTAAAATCCTCCCTCGTTCACGATCGCTCGATGAAAAATCATTTTATAATAGATAATATTAAATTAAACTAAAAAATATTTTATTATTTAACTACATTCAATTATTATTTATTAAAATGTACCCATATAGATTTATTATCATGTGTATAATAATTAATGATTATTATTATTATACGATGAATTAAAATGATAATATTAAAAAAATAGAAATTATCTATAAAAATATAAAAATAATTTCTTTTGTATGAAATAGAGTTTAATTATTATTGCAATAGCAATTTTCATAAAGGAATTATTATTGATTTTTTATTGTCATGTGATGTGTATACATCCTTTGCAAATAATTTATTTATTTATTTAGCAGTACTTATTAATTTGTGTGTTATTGGTAATTTGGTAATAGCACTTTTTATACACTGAGAAAAATATTATAATCTATATTAAAAATTACTATATTGTATAGGAAAAGTGTGACATCTCAGCAATATAATAATTTTTGCTATGTTATATAGTAAAATTTAGATATACTATCTTTTAATATCCAATATCGTAATTTTTGATATTCAATATAGTAATTTTTATTATATAAGTCAGCAAATTTTGTTATTCAATCTGGTATTTTTTAAATGCGAATTTACGGAAGAAAAAATGAATTATATTTTGTTTTTATTTAATTCGAAATAGAATGTATATATTGGGGGAATTCCTTTTGTCAATTAAGTACTACAGAAGCATTTAATATTTGGAGATTTAATTATATACTATTCTTACGCAGTTGATCGCAATTTTTATTCACTCGCATATATTTATTCATTACACTTATTAGTCACTAACTTAAATATTATTTCAATCGCTATCATTGAAATACGCTGAACGGAAGATACATTTTCGCATAATACACATTTTTGAGCATTTGCGAGAAGAACTGGAAAAATATAAATTTTATAGGTATTTAATAAATTTTTTAATGGTTTAAAAGTTTAATTCTGAGCGTACGTTCGTACGTCCGTACAGGTAGACTTTTTATTTTTTAACTCTACTTATCTCTCTTGAATTTTCGAAAAAATGAATTTTTTTTAATGAAAGTGATCGCGGAACCACATGGATTAATTAGAAATAATGCTTAACTTTTTTATAAAAAAACCTCGATTATTTAACTCGATTATTTATTTGCTTATATCGATCAGTTATAACTAAAGGTAACATGAAGGACTGGATATCATCAACAGGAAGGGAATATTTTTTTTTTAATTTCGTAATGTTTGTTCCAGTAGATGATGCCGCGATGATCTGGAGGCAACATAAGGGACCTGGATATCATCTACAGGAAGAAATTAAGTTTTTGTTAAATTTTGTAATGTGCGTTCCAGTAGATGATGCCGCGATGATCTGGAGGTAAAATAAGGGACCTGGACATCATGTACAGGAAGAAATTAATTTTTTTTTAATTTCGTAATGTGCGTTCCAGTAGATGATGCCGCGATGATCTGGAGGTAACTTTAGGGACCTGGAAATCATCTTCAGAAAGAAATGATTTTTTTTAATTTCGTAATGTGCGTTCCAGTAGATAATAATAAAAATAATAATAAATAGTAATAAAATAATATAAATAACATAAATACCATAAATACTATAAGTACCATAATACATAATAACATAAACTACCTAATATATAAATAAATTATAATTATATATGTATGATCAATATTTAATTATTTGGTTGAGTTTTTATATAAATTAGTTATATATATATAGACAAAAATTATTAAAATATTTATACTATATTCTGTTATTTTATAAAATTTATAAAATAAAGTTTTTCAATATTTAATATGTTATGTTATAATTAATCTTACGTAAATAGCAAATTTTAATATCAAAATAACAATAGTTCTTACATCATATATAGTGAAATGTATATACTACATATATTAAAATTTGTATAATATGTATTGTAGAAATATTTTATATACGCGTATACGTTCATTTCTTTTTCAGTATTCAATTGTTTTGAGACGATTTTTTAATTTAAGGCTATTAAAAATTTAACGCTATATTCTAATTACTCTATTCGTCCAATAGGTGGCGTGTATAAAATTTTCTATTATTCCAGTTCTTCTCGCAAATGCTCAAAAATGTGTCAACTAGTATATAAGAAACAACAAGATATTTAGTTATTATGCGAAAATGTATCTTCCGTTCAGCGTATGGCAATGATAGCGATTGAAATAATATTTAAGTTTGTGACTAATAAGTGTAATGAATAAATATGTGCGAGTGAATAAAAATTGCGCTCAACTGCGTAAGAATAGTATATAATTAAATCTCCAAATATTAAATGCTTCTGTAGTACTTAATTGACAAAAGAAATTCCGACCAATATATAGATTCTATTTCGAATTAATTAAAAACAAAATATAATTCATTTTTACTTCCTTAAATTCGCATTTAAAAAATACCAGATTGAATAATAAAATTTGCTGACTTATATAATAAAAATTACTATATTGAATATCAAAAATTACGATATTGGATATTAAAAGATATTATATCTAAATTTTACTATATAACACAGCAAAAATTATTATATTGCTGAGATGTCACACTTTTCCTATACAATATAGTAAATTTTAATATAGCTTATTTTAATATTTATTATAATATTTTTCTCAGTGTATAAAAAGTGCTATTACCAAATTACCAATAACACACAAATTAATAAGTACTGCTAAATAAATAAAATAATTATTTGCAAAGGATGTATACATATCACATGACAATAAAAAATCAATAGTAATTCCTTTATGAAAAGTGCTATTGCAATAATAATTAAACTCTATTTCATACAAAAATAATTATATTTATAGATAATTTTTATTTTTTTAATATTATCATTTTAATTCATCGTATAATAATAATAAATTCATTAATTATTATACATATGATAATAAATCTATATGGGTACAATTTAATAAATAATAATTGAATGTAGTTAAATAATAAAATATTTTTTAGTTTAATTTAATATTATCTATTAGATAATGATTTTTAAGCGAGCGAGCGTGAGCGAGTGAGGATTTTAGCTAGTGTATAATTATAAAACATTCATTTCACCTAACCTTGAAATAAAAAAATCCTATACCCATTACAGTTCATATAATTATTAAATATTATACAGTTGCCAAATAATCAAACACATATATTGTCTTTATAGAAAATAAATATGGTTATTCAGTAACTTTAATACGGATGGAGAATTATAGAGTTACCACTATAAAAGTTATAAAAATTAAAATATCACTAAATGACTTTCTGACTTGCCAATGAATCAAACACATATGTTAGGTTTATATAGAAAATAGTAAAAAATTGTTTTAAAGTAGCTATAATCAGGATGGAGAATGATAAGGTATCCACTAGATTATACTATATTTGTTATGAATTATGTTAGTCAATGTGACTATCAAGACATTCATATTATACAGCATTGGAATAAAAATAATCCTATACGTGTTATAGTTCATATAATTATTAAATATTATGCACTTGCCAAAATATCGAACACATATATTGGCCTTATGGAAAATAAAATGATTATTCAGTAACTTTAATTAGGATAGAGAATAGTAGAGCATCCACTTAAATGTAACATTATGTTTTTTTTAATTATGTTAGTGTCGCAATCAAACATTCAGGTCACATGGCACTACAATAAGAATCATTGTATGCATGTGAAAATTACAAAATTATTAAATGCTTTTTACACTTACCAAACAACTGACACATTGATTTTATTTAAATATTAAGAAAGGTATTCAATAACTATAAGTAAAGAGAACAATAACTTATCAACATCCTTTTAAATTATTTAAGTCAGTATATATAACTATTAAGCAATCATTTCACTTAACGTTGGAAAGAATATCATCCTATATGTGTTATAGTCTATATAATTATTAAATATTATGTACTTGGCAAAGTATCGAATACATATATTATATAGAAAATAAAATGATTATTCAGTAACTTTAATTAGGATAGAGATTGAGATATCAAGAGAGATTTATTATAAAAATATAAGCATAAATCCCTTGAAATAATATAAAACTTGAAGCAAACACATAAAATTATGTAAATAAAATGAAATAATAATATAATAATTTGTAACGCGGTGGGTACTGGGGAATATAAGGCCCCGGTTAGGCCTAATCTGTTTCAAGTTACCAACCTAAGTATACAGTTCCACGATGCGGCCGGGAATCACTTTGATTCCCGTGCAATGCCGTTAACAACGCCAAACACTTCGTTTGGCTTTAATATCGTATGTTGGGCCCTATGCCCAAAATTGCCAACTAGGGTATACGCCGGAGAGGGCGGTATTCGGAGGATAGGACTATAACCGGGAAAACGTTATCAACAATCGAGATTTTATGTTAGTCGGCGAGAAAGATAGTCTCGTCGAGTCAATGTATTAAATAAATAACCAAATAATAATATAGTAACATTAACAATTAAGGGGGAGTCGTACCGATGACTGCCCCCGACGTCAGCGCGAAAACAATTCGTTAAAAACCTATTAAAGGTCGAGTTATGAGCAACCGATCCGGGAATGATCGGCTGCTTAACCTGATGGATACTACGTCACACCGTGTGACGTAGATACCTCTGACATAGGGAGCTCTGACGTAGTAGCTGCATGCGTCACGCGCGCCTTCTCTCGTGAAGTGGCTCCCGCGAACCACCGACCTATCTACCCGGGCGGGATTTGTCACGAGAGGGGGAAAAGAGGAACGCATCCTCTCCTGGACCGTACCTGGGGCCTGATTCTGTAACTGTATCGATGGTGACATACAAAATTTTCTGTTTAAAGAAACTTTTTGATTAGCCGAGAAAGTATCTAGCCTCCGGCCTCCGGCACTTCGAATGAGGTTATAACTTCAATCCTTCATTAATATTATAAGGTCAAAGTGTGCTTTTTTACCCGTGAGGGGTATTTAGGTATTTGGGTTATTGGTTTTTTACGCATTATTCTATCAATTAATATTCTCCCCCTTATATCTGAGTCGTTACATATGTTTTATAACCTCAAAACACCAAGATAACACGTAGTGTCACCATAAGTACCGATACTGGTGTTTATATATATATATATATATAAACATATATATATATATGTATATATGGGTGGTTCTCTGTGACATCGAAGATGAAAAAAATAAATATTGCTATAACTGTGGGAATATGTTTTAGAGGTATCCAGTAGTTCTCCTGAATTTTTTCAGATTTTTTCTGGGCCATTATTTTAAGTTACAGAGAGTTAAAGTTCACATTTTAGCACTTTTTTGCATTATATGCCCATTTTCATGAATTTTTAGCTCCCAGGGGATGCATTTTTCACTAAAAACATAAGTATGACTTTTTTTGTAAAATTTTCCGAACTTTTCATTAAAAATACTTTTAAAGACATAAATGTATGCTGTTACACTCTTGTAAGCCATTTAAACCTTAAATAGTGAAAATCAGCAATTCTGCTCCGGACTCTGGTAACCTAATACTGTCTAAAATATGTCTTTTTATAGTCAGAAACTGCTTAAAAATTTCCAGAGTGGGTCTAAATCATTAAGATCACTCATGGTCAAAATATCCGGGAAAAGTGCCCGAAATATTAATAGAAATGTATATTTGTTGCCTTATAACGATGAATCTATTAGCATGATCATTGCAAAAAAATTTGTGCACTTACCTTGGAGTGGTAGAAAAGTATCTTCACTTGTTTCAGTATCGATCTAATCCCCTGTAAGCTGCTAAAAATACAAATATTATTATAAAATTATAAAAAATTATTTTTCAACATTTATAATGCTGGATTTTTAGTTTTACATCCCTTACAAGAATTATAATACTAATCTGAAGGATTACTATAAAAGTATCAACATTATTATTATTATTATTCAGCAATACATTGTTTAGATTTCACAAACTTGTCACTGTCACGTTATCATATTATTCATTATAATTATATATCCGATTTATTTATATATCTTTTGTATTAAATACGTATATTCAGTTATTGTAATAATGATGTTTATATATTTATAGTAATCCTTCAGATTAGTATTATAATTCTTGTAAGGGATGTAAAACTAAAAATTCAGTATTATAAATGTTTAAAAATTAATTTTTTACATTTGTATAATAATATTTGTATTTTTAGCAGCTTACAGGGGATTAGATGGATACTGAAACAAGTGAAGATACTTTTCTACCACTCCAAGGTAAGTGCACAAATTTTTTTGCAATGATCATGCTAATAGATTCATCGTTATAAGGCAACAAATATACATTTCTATTAATATTTCGGGCACTTTTCCCGGATATTTTGACCATAAGTGATCTTAATGATTTAGACCCACTCTGGAAATTTTTAGGCAGTTTCTGACTATAAAAAGACATATTTTAGACAGTATTAGGTTACCAGAGTCCGGAGCAGAATTGCTGATTTTCACTATTTAAGGTTTAAATGGCTTACAAGAGTGTGACAGCATACATTTATGTCTTTAAAAGTATTTTTAATGAAAAGTTCGGAAAATTTTACAAAAAAAGTCATACTTATGTTTTTAGTGAAAAATGCATCCCCTGGGTGCTAAAAATTCATGAAAATGGGCATATAATGCAAAAAAGTGCTAAAATGTGAACTTTGACTCTCTGTAACTTAAAATAATGGCCCAGAAAAAATCTGAAAAAATTCAGGAGAACTACTGGATACCTCTAAAACATATTCCCACAGTTATAGCAATATTTTTTTTTTCATCTTCGATGTCACAGAGAACCACCCATTTATATAAACGCAGAAGACTGAAATTGAGTAAATGAAATCGACATCCAATTACTTTGTCGCAGCTTTTCTTAATGATGCGTGAATGAATTCGGACAAAATTTGATGTAAACAGAAAATAAATAAATAGGCAAAGCAATGTTTTATAGATTTCATAAAAATAATTAGTATATAATAAACGGTTATGAAAGGAAAAATGTAAGGACTGAATTAGCTGTATATAAGGCTTACGCGCCTATACTTGCGTTGGGCGCTATCGCGCCTTTTTTTTTTTATTATTTTAACGTCGCTCTTTTTATGCTCCCAAACCGGTGCTAATCAGCGCCGGAGATCATACGATGTCTTGGTGAAGAAAGCATTTGTTGAAAATACATTCGCCAGTGGTGCTTGTATCAATTGGCTGGGGCCGGGAATCGAACCTGGGACCTCCAGATTACGAGCCCGACGCCCTACCGACCGAGTCATCGCAGGCCTCTCGCGCCTTTTGATTTATTGTTTGACTTATAAACTATTTTTCTACATAGTCCCCTTGGACTTGAATACATTTTTTATATCTGTTTTCAAGCTTTGACAAACCTTGTTTATAAAAATCCGTGCCCTGTTTTTTAAATAATAATTTAACAAAGTCTTTCACTTCATTATTTGAATTGAAGTGATGACCACCCAAACTTTCCTTCAAGTTAGGAAAAAGAAGAGTCACTTGGTTTGTGTTTTTTTTGCTGAATGAGGCCGTGCATTGTCGTCAAAAAGCAACACTTTTCTCGGTAATTTTTCAGGACGCTTTCGTTTAATGGCACTTTTAAGTTTATTTAGCATTTCACAGTAACGATCTGCATTTATTGTGGTACTGGATTCAAGAAGATCCATCAACAGAGCTTTTTTGTCCCAAAAACTGTGGCCATAATCTTCCCAGCAGAATACTGGATTTTTGCTTTTTGGAACACTCTCTTCTGATTTCGCCCAAACCATACTTTGTCGCTTCATTTCAGGGTTTGTGTGGTGAACCCACGTTTCACCCACTGTTACAATGCGTTAGTAAACATTTTCGCCTTCATCTTCAAGCATGTTAAGAAATTTTCCAGTATACTGAAGTCTTTTGTGCTTGTAATCATCTGAAAGCAGTCGAGAAACTCACCTCGTACAAACTCCAGGGGATGTTGTCTTAGAGGAAACGGATACATTCATTTTACAATCGTTTCAGTTTAAGATTTCTGGTCCCGTCAATATTATTATAGACCGCACATGTAATTTAATATCTCAGCAAGTGAAGCGTCTTATTCTGGGAGGTCACCACGACCTGTTTCGACCAATCCAGAGAGGACGTAATTCAGACACCGAGAGATTTTACAGTTGAACCATATACTAGTGATTCATCGCCTATTTTAACCTTTAGAACAGTGTCTAAGTTTATGCGCGAAACATACACCTAACTACCCAGGATTATCACCTTAGTTTTATTTACATTTAACTTGAAATTGTTGTTTTTGGCCCACATATTTACCGCATTAGCATCTTCAATGATACGTTGAACGCTCGTATAAAAATCGATGGGATAAAACGAGTGATGAACCTGTAGGGTGTCATCCGCGAATATCATGTGATTAGAATGATTTAATACATTAGGTAGATCTTTCATAAATATTGAGAATAATAATGGCCCCAAGACATTGCCGTGCGGTACGTCCCTGGACGTGCCGAGCCAGTTCGAGAGTCTTCCAGTTTCATCGGCTACAGCCTGTGAGCGGCCCACAAGATACTGAAGAAACCAGTGTTCAACACTTTTGGAGTATCCTATGCGCTTTAATTGTGCGGGGTAATAATCTATGCGGGGTCATCAGATCGAACCCCTTGGAGAAATCAAACAGTATTAGTATTGTAATTTTCCTAGAATCAATAGCACATCTGACATCATCCAGAACCCCCACTAAGGTCGTCTGAGTACTATGGACTCTGCGAAAGCCCGCTTCTCTAGATATAAATAAATTATTTGATTCTAGATAAAAAGAGTTGATTATGAACTAGCTTTTCTATTATTTTAGAAAGTTCACTGAGTTTCGCAATGGCAAAAAGCAGAAATATCTTCCGAAGTTCTGGGTATGTCTCATAAGAAAGTAAATGATTATAGATCTTAGCTATAATTGGTGCAATGTAGGGGCCATGAGCTTGAACATATGATGTCCTCGATTTTGAAATGGACAAAATTCGAGAAGAAATCGCGTCGGGTTTGTGGTCATGTCAACTGATGTGGTTAGGGCAACTTCGACGGATGCGGGAGCGTCAACGTCGATACAGCGGGTCTCTCTCCGTTGCTACAGTGGAGCTCCGTTGCGATTCTCGGAATAATGCTGCTATACGAAAAGATGCAAATACGAACGTAGAAATTCAGGAAATAAAATGATCAAAGCAACAAATTTTTCTAGGTCACGTGATAAATTTATTGGAGAGGTACAAATAAACGTTAAAAATTTATTTCGCAAATAGATATGGGTGCATCTGTTTGTACCGTTAAAAATTCGTTAGTTACGCATGGAAATTTCTATAATAAACTATATAATAAATTTCTATAATAAACCATATAATAAATTTCTATAATAAATTCAAATTCGAAATTGTGTGAATTCGGGGAACAAATATTTGATCAGTCAGTAAAATCGAACATGCCTGATACTGCACAAAAGTACAAAATTATTTTAGGAAGGCTATTTACGGAGGTACTTGATTTGTGTTATATGCAACAAGGGTTTGATTTGACTTTTTCCGAGATTGACCCGAGTATTTTCCACGATGATAGTAGAAATTCTGATGTATCTTCGAAAAACGTAGACAATGACGAAATAATCGGTTTTATTGATAAGTATTGAAATGTTTTCAAGGGGCAAGCACCTGTTTTATGTTTTAAAACGGAATGTCTTTTAGAGAAATAATTTTAACTATTATTAATACTGATTTAAATACCGTTGCACGCGAGCCTATTATAGAAAGTGAAGTCATAGTAGATACTTCGATAACTGTTGAACAAAAGAAATAATTGATTACGATTTTAAACAATAAAAGAATGCGTTTCGAAAAAATATTGACGAGATAGGTTTAACAGATCAGATAGTTATGGATGTTGAAGTTGAAGAAAATGCTACCATTCATTCGAAACCGTATAGGTTGAAGCTCGCAATCGAGATGATTTAGACAAGTTAGTAAATGATTATAAGAGGATTGTGACAGAAACAGAATCTACTTTTGGGAGTCCCGCATTCGTTGTGCGTAATAAGGACGGATCGCCTAGAATGGTAGTTGATTTTCGAAAATTGGTCTGTGTGACGAAACACATAAATTATCCGTTAGCCTAGTTTGATGATTTAGCTGATAAGCTTAGCGATATTAAAATTTTTTTGTTTTAGATCTTTCATGTGGGTATTTGTTACGTTTGGCAAATGTTCCACATGATTTTGCAAAACTTTTAAATCTTGTTTTATTTAAAGCGCGTAAGAAAGGTGTTGTTTCTAAATTTTTCGATGACATATGTATTTTTGTGAAAAACTGAGGATCGTTAATAAAAAATTTAACGCTTGTTTTAGATTTACTTTTGGAGGCTAATTTAACTCTTAATTTACAAAAATACCAATTTTGTATGAGACAGGTAGAATATTTAGATCATATTATTGGACAAGGGGAGATTAGACCGGGATAATGAAAAATGGCGGCCTTTGCTAATTTTCCAGATCCGAAAAATAAGAACGGTATTAGAAAATTTTATCGGTTAGAAAATTTTTTAGGCATTTTGTCGTAAAATTTTCTATAATTGCAAAACCTCTGTCTAACCTTTTGAAATAGAACGCGGAATTTAAATGGCCGCAAAAGCAAGATTTAGCAGTTAAGCCTATTAAAGAAAAATTAGTTTTGAAACCTGTAATGAAATTGTATAGTTCTAAGGCTTTTCGAACGGAGCTTCATACGACAATGAAAATGATTCTTTACGTTTAGTTTATGCACTGAGTCAAAGTATAAACGATACTGAACCAAAATATTCGCCTAGTAGATTAGTGTTAATGACGGTCGCTTGGATTTTAGAACGTTTACGTCTATTTTTGATGGGAATTAGGTTTAAGGTTGTTACAGACTGTCAAAGCTTAATCCATGTAAATGTTTGGAAAACGAAAAATGCGCAAATCGCTGAGTGAATGAGTGAGATATCTGAGTTTGATCTAGAGATAGTACGCAGAAAGGGAGAGCAAATAACTCATGTCGATAATTTATTTTGAGCTGTAGTAGACGAAGATAAAAGTAATTTTGTACATTGCTTATTAAATGCAGAATCGCGCGCAGATGAAGTACTTATTTTTCAGCGATCGGATCTTGATTCATGCGAAATTATTAGTATACTTAAAAATGAGCTTACTCGGGAAGAAAACAATAAAGTTAGTGTTTTTGTTTTTCGAGACGTCAGTTTATTTAAAAAGGTGATGTGCGAAAATAAAATGTATGAATTGTATGCTGTACCCAAAGCCATGAGAAAATCGATTGTTATAAGTTACCATGTAAATCAAATAGCAAGATATTTTTATTTTCCTCGTTTGCATAGATATGTGCAAGTTCACGGTAATAATTGCCTGGAATGCATTTTAGCAAAAAGAATAGTAGGACCAGGAGAGAAAGAGTTGTATCCTATTGCACCAGGACGGCGACCTTTTAATATTGTACATGCTGATCATTTAGGACCTTTTCCGAGTACTCCACGGAATAATAAATATATACTTGGCATTATAAATAATTTAACGAAATTTGTAACACTTTTTCCTGTTAAGAATGTAGATGCAAAAACTACTATTAAAAAGTTTGAAGGATTTGTAGATCGTTACGAGGCTTCCAGTGGTATAAAGATGATTTCATCGTATCAAGATGATTTTTTTTAATTTTGTAGGAAATTTTCTGTACTTTCAAAAAAAAATTATCTAAAATAATTGCGAGTTAATTACACATTTCTATATTTCAATCAGGTCTAGAAGCTATACTTTTTTAAAAGACTTATAATTTTGATATCTACTTGGATCATCCCCATTTTTTTCCTAAAAAAATGAATGTACAGTCGTTATGTGCACTTTCCAAGGAGCAATTTAAAAAATTTAATTCTCTACGTTTTTTTGAACGAGTTATGCACAGTTACATTGTTTGTCGAAAAGCGTACTTAACGACGGTATATCTATTTTTTCGGAAAAATTGAGGTGATCCAGGCAAACGTTTAAACTATCAAGTTTTTTAAGAAATCATAGTTGCTAACCCTGATCAAGTCTTAAAAAATGAGGCATTAATCGCAGTCGTTTTGCATGATCTTTTCTGCAAGTATAGATAATTTTCTCCAAAAATTTCCTAAAAAAATCATCTTGATACGATGAGTAATGACGGAGTTACGAGTACTTGACAAATGACAATATTTCGATGAAAAATTTTGTTGCGATAACTTAGTTGAGCAGTGTTAATCAAATTATGCTTAGAACAATTAATTATTAATTAAATATTAATTTAACAGTTTTGTAAATTACGGTTTAGATACAAAAAGGTTAACACGTTTACGTTTTCTGGCAATAAGCAACTTCTTTTTGCAGTCACAATATTACCAGCAGAAGAAAACGTTCTCTCCGAAGATGCTAACGTTGCGGGTATCGACGAATATTTGTCTGCTACTTTATAAATATTGGAATACTGGTCTTTGTGACTTTTCTACCAGTCTAAGGGACTAAAATCAAAATCAAAAATAGTTATTACTGACATCTGAAGTTCAAGTGCATCAGAAGGTTGTTTTTTATGCACTATTTTTAGATGGCTTGCAATGGCTGAAGGAGAAAATTGTATTTAATCTTTTTACCACATAGATTGCAAGTAGATAATACAGCATTTTTCCACAGCCGGCTTTTCAATCTTGGATTCATATCTTATTACAATCCTATAATTCGGTATAGGTTTGATTGATCGAAAACGATAGATTAAACTAACTCTATTGTTTCAAGATTGTCAAGTGTATAAATCTCTTATAGTCTAATGAGAAATTTCACGAATGAAACATTGAGATTATACATGACACGTTAATTAAGAGTAATGATCTCATGAAATTTATTAAAAATAACATTCAACACCGCAATAATAAATTAAAATTGAACAAGGATATTAATCATTAGAATTCCAAACTTAAAGGTCTTGCTTATGTGTATCTACCATTTACAAAAATTTTTCATAAAATGTCCAACATTTTAAGTTTTTATAATATTCAAGCGTTACCTATTGTATATAAGCAGTTAAACTCTATAATTAAAATAGGGAAAGACAAAGGAGAAAAATGGTATTAAACTAATGTTATTTACAAATTTAGTTGAAAATTGTCCTGCGTCTGAGGTTCGTGAGACTAAACGTTCTTGAAAAGTTAGAATAAATGAACATAGATAAAATAATAATTTTGAATCTGTTGTTATTAACATAAAACATCGCTTAATCACGAATTTATACTAACAAGGGAAGTACATGACCTCCGGGAAACGGATCTCATCCTAACTTTGGTATGTCTTTTATAATATAAAAATATGAAGAAAGCCAAGTTATCTCTTGCCAATGGCCACTTTTACGGAAGTTATTCGACATTCAATAATAATAGCAGTAAAAATTACTTCCAATTCGATCGTTTATAATTCGGAAACAAATAAAGATAAACAATCGAACCAAAAACCAGAAGAAAGCTGAGTTCAAGTAGATATGGTTTGAAAAAAAAGAAGCTCAAATTACTTAATTTGAAGCAAAGTTATGAAGAAAATAAAAAATTGAAGAAATTTTAACCAAAATTTAATATGAAAAATTTATTGTTTCTTTTGGCCTAATAATCTTCAATTTCTTATTTTCTTCATAACTTTGCTTCAAATTAAGCAATTTGAGCTTCTTTTTTTTCAAACCATATCTACTTGAACTCAACTTTCTTCTGGTTTTTGGTTCGATTGTTTATCTTTATTTGTTTCCGAGTTATAAGCGATCGAATTGGAAGTAATTTTTACTGCTATTATTATTGAATGTCGAATAACTTCCGTAAAAGTGGCCATTGGCAAGAGATAACTTGGCTTTCTTCATATTTTTATATTATAAAAGACATACCAAAGTTAGGATGAGATCCGTTTCCCGGAGGTCATATACTTCCCTTGTAAGACTTTAGATGTAGAGAATAACTACAATAAAATATCAATATCTGAAATGATATATATTATGTTGGATATCAATAACATAAGTGTGAAAGACATTAGATTTTTAAATAAGACTTATTATCCAATTCCACGAAATTTAAATGCTTAGTAAGTGTTTTGTTTTCGTTTTGGTATCGTGTGTTTGTAACGACCAGCTGATATACATACGACGATGTACGTAATAGTTTCGCACTGTTTATTTTGACTCCTTAACGTTCCTGTTAATTTGTATTAAGGTAAAACTTCGTTGTTTTTATTACTTTTTAAATTTGAAAATTTTTTATAATATTGTATTTGTAGTGATAGTTAATAGTTTTTATTTAATATAATAAAGGTAACTTGATGAAGTTGGCAGACCAAGCCTAAGAAACATTGTTAACCTTCATCGGTCACACTTCAGTCAAATCGCACAATAGTCACACTGGATAAATTTCACCCAGCGTCGAGAAAGTAATATTCTGCTTCGATGATAAGTCTTATGTATCTAAAAATAATTTTTATGCGTTATTGAAGGTATCCTACGATATTAGTAATGAAAATAAATTTTTTAAACATTAAACATTTTTTTGTACTTAACATGACAAAAGAGTCATATTTTTAATTAAAAAATTTATATATTTATATAAAATTTTATTTATATTTATTTATGTATATATAATATTGCTCGTTAAAAAGTATATTTATTTTAATGATTGAATGCGTGCAAAATGTCGAGTTTGAAAGAGTATTTATATTACTCGAATAATGAAGATAAAAGAAGAAAAACTTATTATAATATAAAAATATTGTAGATAAATACTTTTTATCGTAATTTTATACTTGTAATGAAAAATTATCAAAAATTCTGAAAAACAATAATTTTTATTTTTTTACATTTCGCCAGTACATTTAATCCATATGCACGCCCCGTGCTCATCATACATTGGACAAAGACAGGAAGAACAAAGACTCGTAATTTTCTTGTCGTTGCTTTGTTTGCATATAATTTTTGTCGTTCAGCATTTACGGATCCAGATGGAGGATCTTTTTTAAGATTGCTATGACACTTTGCTTTAAACTACTTCGGATAGTTGGCACAATGAACTGTTCTTCTAACTGTGGTCGTATAAAGATAATACTCGCAAACATTTAACAGCAGTTATTCTTTTATTAATCCTATCTCTTTGAAATTTACATTGCATTAGAATGGGTGCTTTAACAGCCGCTCGTATCGGCCAACGATTTGTCGTTCTGGAAACGGTGTACGCGTGGAAAAGGATATCAAAACAATCTGTACCACCTTTAGTCGCATTATTTTTCTTCTGCGTGCGTGACAAGAAAGTTACCCCATTATAAGAGAAACAAAATCTAGTGCCTGACGGATCTCGGTCAGAAACCTTCATCTCTGCGGGAGTTTCGTGTTTATTTTTCATTCGTTCGAGAAGTGGGATTAATGTGAACCAGTTGCCGGCTGTTACAATTTTATTTGTGTCGTACATAGGAGTACACTTTGTAAATTCGACGCTGCACCTTAGGTTCTACGTTTTCAAATAATACATCGGCATAAGATGATCTGACCTTCTATCCGGCACCTTTGTTTCCCAAACGTAGCCATTTTTTCCCCTTAGCTTCGATGCAAGTCTACCGCGTGCTCGTGATAAAAGCGTACGAGCATCGACTGTAAATCATTACTTTTACCAGATCATGTATTGTCAGAACATTCTTCTTCTTCCGAGACATTATCAAATCAAAGGAAATCAATATACAAAGTATATTGTAGATAAAAATACATGTAAACGCTTTACAGAAAAATATCTTCAGACTAAAAATGTAATACCTCCGTTTTGAAAAGATGTTATAAATTAGTAGAAGACCAAAAAAAATCAATTTTTTAACTTTCAATAGTATACTTTAGTCATAATGGGTGAATTCGAAGCAACAATTTTTGAGGGTCTACTTTCGTCATACGTCATATGCATATTCAAGGTTTCCAAGCCACACTAACTACATAAACCTATAGAGGCTATATCAGACTAACAGTAGATGATGCTACAAGGTTATTTTCAAAAACTAAGGTACTGTCTGAGGAGTTAACATTTTTGTTTGGGTAAGTTTCACTGGAAGGTACTCCAACTCGACCTCACCGATTTCAACCATTTTGTGATATGTTGTAGTACTCAATAAAATAAGATATACGTATTTTTTTATGCCGGCATCCACCTTTAAAAATAGATTTTTTGTTATATCTCGGCTTCTAGTTAATATGTTTAGATGAAACCAACTACAAAATATTTGTTACATGAAACGTAAGATATAAGATATTTTTATGACCCAAGAGAATGCAACCCTTATTTTATATTTAAAAAAACGAGACTTTTTATGCTTTTTTATCTAAATAAAAGCCAAGATATGACCTCAAAAAAAAATAAAAGAAAGCGTTTTCGTTTACTTTATCGAATACTTTAATTGACGTGTTTCAGCTTTTTTTTTCGTTACCACCCCAAGCATTGTAAACTATCCTTTAAAATAATTGACCGCATATAAAATATGATAAATTGATTTTATTCTTAAGATTCAATACACGAGAAAATGAAATATAAATCACAACAAAAGTAACTGTATTATACAGTTTTTTCAATAATGTAATGTGAAAAAGGGTGATAAAATTTACCTCTTAAATTTGCTTATTTTTTTTAATATTTACATGTAAGAGCTATTAAAATATAACATTTTGTAATGCTATATTAGAGTTAGTTTTTATAATCATCAGCCCAGCTTTCATATTTTTATGGTTTATTTACATTATTATTATTACTATTTTTTTTGAGTCTGTCGTAATGACATTTTACGCACAACCGGTAAACCATCCACCGCCTCGCAAGTGCACACAGTCCACCGAGTGTGGGACTCAGTAGGAGCAAACTACTAATACCCACTAAACCCACATATCTTTGTTCGCACCGACACCAGCCCGGAACTGTTATTCGCATTACTTCAGACTGGGCGGCTGTCCTTGCGTGTCCAAAAAAAACATATTCATTCTTTTACTCTTTCATTCTCGAATCACATTCGCTCAATCTATGAGACATCAATCTGTTTTTTTGCTCCGCAGCTTATTCGTAACGTAATTTGCGATCAGTCGCCAGTTGCCCGCGTTCGTCGCCATAAGTCTCGTCACGTTTTCCGGCGTGATCGCTTCTATGTCCGTTTCAAGTCGTTGACGTTGATCTGCCCATCGCCCGCAGGCGAAGAACATATGATCCGCGTCATCATAGACCCATCCGCAGTACTTGCATGCAGGTGAAGCACGTCTGCTCATCTTGTGTAGGTAGCCGTGGGAGTATCCGTGTCCAGAGAAAAATTGGGTGAGATAGAAGTCTACCTCACCGTACTTTCTCCCCTTCCACGGAGCAACCGCAGGGATAAGTCTACGCGTCGATCGCGCCTGTTGTGTATTCGTCCATCGGGTTTGCCAGAGTTCCATGGTTTTCGTACGTTCGTCTGTCGCAGCGTCGACCCGTGCTGTGTCTGCGCTTTGATCGTGTATGCGCTTTCGTTCCATCGCGGGTAGGTCGATCGGAATTACGCCTGCGATAACAAGAACGACGTTCTCGGACACCGTCCTGTACGCGCACGTGATTCTTAATGTGCCCACCCGCTGTCTGCTAGTCATCGCTTTTGCCCGTCGCTTAACGTGTAACGCTCCCGCCCAGATTTCCGTCCCATATAGCATGATCGAGTGGGTAACGCTCATAAGTAGTCGTCGAGTGCTCGGTCTCGGTCCGTTCATATTAGCCATGAGCCTGCTCAAGGCTTTTGTCTTTTCTAGTGCATTTTTAGTCGCCGTGCGTATCTGAGGCCAGAAACTCAGTTTCGTATCCAGAGTCACTCCTTAATACTTGACCTCGTTTTAGATCACCACGCGTTCGCGTCCGACTGTCAACAAACATTACGATACTGTTCGCTCGTGTTGCTTGCATTCGTTTAGTTGATGTAGTACCAAATAAACCATAGTTTAAAAAAAAAATTGTATGTATACAAAGAAAATAATAACACACATATATATAAACAAACTACTTGTATTGCGTTACTTACCTGAATAAGACATTACATAAAAGAGAGAGAGAGAGAGAGAGAGAGAGATTGATTGATTGAATGGCTTTATTTGCAAAATAAACTATTAACACTAAATAAAATAACAAAAAATATGTACAACTATAATAACAATAATAAAATCAAGTGAGCTATAAAATCGATAAAATAAAATAAAATACAATAAATAATTCAACAATAAAAAATAATAAAGCGAAACAATGGATATAATAGTATAATATCTAAGTAACTAAATAACCTATACGAGGCGAGGGATACGCGGTGGGGTTATCCCCTCGTATTGCATCCTGGTGTCCCAGGCAGTCTGGTCGAGTCCAAACAAATAGTGAAATAGCGAGTCTTTGAATTTGGCGATGGATGATTTATCAAATGTATGTGGAGGGAATTCATTTATGATCTTGGATGAGGTGATGATGAACGATTTATTTAAAGCCTCCGTACGAGGAGGAAGGTAATTTAATGATTTTATTGGTTGACGAGTGGAAGTGCGGTGATTATGTTGCGAGGTGTTTAGTTTGATGAAATGGTTTGCCAGGTAACTAGGAGAATTGTGACAGATGATACTAAAAGCAAGTGAACCGATGATCTATGAGCGCCTGGACTCGACTGATAACCACCTGAGACCTAACCTATACGGAGTGACGTGCTCTCTCCTCGGTATGTCACCCCACACGAACCGTACACAAGCATTTAATAGTCTTTGTAATTTAAGATTTCTGGTCTGGTCAACATCGTCGTAGACCGCACACGCATAATCAAAGTGAGGAAAGACAAGTGCCTCTACCAGTCTTTTCCTGAGACCACGTGATAAGGTTTTTCTATACTATCGTAATGAGTGCAAAACACCATGCACACGACTCGATATAGATGACACTTGCCTTGCCCAATCAAGAGATGGAGTAATCGTGATCCCGAGCGACTTAACCTCACATTCATACTTCAAAAAGTCCATTTCCAATTTTACCTTAGGGGCAGTGTTCAAGTCGATACGCGATAAAAAAGCCTGGCTACCCAGAATCATAACCTTCGTTTTTTTAACATTTAACTTAAGTCCGTTATTGTGAGCCCATAGGGCTATTGCCTTTGCATCCTGAGTAATACGCTGTACTCCCATTTCAAATTCCGCAGGAAAAAACGAATGGTAGACCTGGGCATCGTCGGCAAACAGCATATATTTGCTGTGTGTGAGTACTTTCGGCAGATCGTTAATGAAAATAGAAAAAAGAATCGGGCCAAGAACACTGCCCTGAGGCACACCAGCATTAATTTTCAGCCAATCTGAGCGCTCACCAGATTCATTCTCTACGGCATGCATGCGACCCACAAGATACCGATAAAACCATGTAAGCACGTTATCGGAACAACCAATATCACTTAATTTTTTAATTAATTTATCATGGGGTACCGTGTCGAAAGCCTTGGAGAAATCAAACAGGACAAGAATCGTGATCTTCCTGGCATCAATTGCTCTCCTGACATCATCAAGGACTCCCAGGAGTGCCGTCTGGGTACTGTGTCCCCTGCGGAAACCTGCCTGTCTCTCAGTGAGGATATTATTCTCCTCAAGGTATTCAGAACATTGATTCTGCACAAGTCTTTCTAAGATCTTTGAGAGTTCACAAAGCTTTGCTATCGGCCTTGTGTCAGAACACGATTCCATCCTGCCCGACTTCGCCATAGGAAACAGCAGCACCCTCTTCCAGTATTCAGGATAATATCCAGTTGAAAGCATATCATTAAAAACATCCACGAGGTGCAGAGTTAATTGAGGCTCTAATAACTTAAGCATTTCTACGGATATGCCATCAATCCCCACTGCCCTCGAGGACGCTCCCCGAATTGCGTTCTGAACTTCTTTAGTAGTGATATTGGAGAATTGAAAAGATGAGGAGGAGGGTTATAAAGGACATGAATTACATAAAATGGTTGAAAAAGACTGAATGGACAATGGCTGTACGTGATTTGAGACAGATGCGTAATAATTGTTAAGCTGTTGTAAGGTGAATAAATTAAGTGGCGATGGATTTGTCTTAGAACTAAGACCCATGTTTTTCAGGCATTTCCAGGACCTTTTGGGATCGTTTGCCCTGTCAAGTTTATTTGCCAGGAAGTGAAATTTACTCGAGTTTACAGCATTCGAGACATGATTTCTGAGCCCTTTATAAACTTTGTAATCTTCACTCAAACCAGTAGCACGAAATCTCTCGAAAGCTGTATTTCTGTCCTTAATTATCAGTTTAATTTCCCTGGTAATCCATGGCTTGTGCTTTATTTTTATAGAATATGACTTGATTGATGCTAACAAATCAAATGTCGAAAGAATTGCTTTATTTATGAGTGATACATTTTTTGAAATAGTGATATGATTTATATTTGATGAATGATTTTGATATGAGAGCGGACCGTGATGGTGGTTTAATAAGGACAAATCTGTAGAATTATGCTGATCAGGCCTATGAGGACTAAGTGATTGTGATGAAGACAAATAGGTGATAGATGAGGTGAATGTGGTTGCGAGGTTATGAAGGTTGATCTCTCCCAGATTTCGTTTTCCAAATACCCTCACGTCTGACGGCGTGTTAGCAATCCTTAAAGTAATGCTTATAGCATCATAACCTGCTGCAAAAGGAGCTGTTGTTTTAATATATTCGTAATCGGGTATTGGTTCACGAACTAGGAAGAGATCTAACCATGTATGAGAAGGCCCGCCCGACGTCATTGCATGGTGTGTTGGCTCTGACCGGATGAGTGTAAGTCCCAGTGCTGATATGCTTTCTCTAAACTTATTTGCCATAGCACTAGAGGAATTCATGTCAATATTGAAATCCCCAGTGACTACGACATATTTGTATCTCGGTAGTATGTCCGACAAAGTCTCGAAGAATTCTGTAGGGTAGGCGGCTGTTGGCCTGCGATATACCACCGCCAACACTAAAGAATCAGCCTTACCCGTCAAACATAAAATTAAAAATTCCGGAGTATTGGAGAAAACCGGTTCAGAGTGCGCGATGACCTTTACTCCAAAACTTTCCCGGACATGAGCCGCCACACCACCCCCCTCCTTACCCTCTCTATCCAAGCGATGCAAAGTATATCCTGTTAATTTAACAATTTCTGAGGAATCGTGCTTAGTAAGGAAGGTTTCTGTGATTGCAATGACATCGTGAGAGGCCGGGTGAACTAATGCTTCAATGGATGAAAAATGTGTTTTGAGTCTATTGATATTTGAATGGAAAATGGAAAATGATTTTGATGATTTGGCCCGACCAGCCTTGTCTCATTTAGAATGAGTAGGAAGAGGAGGAAAGCTAGAAAGTTCAGTATCCGAGCTTACTCGCCTCAACGGACCGTCCCTCACCTCTCGCATAAATACTACTAAATCTAATACTATGGGCCTCGCATAACCCAATTCGCTTGATTTCCGAACGGCCGCTTGCCACAACTCGAACACCGGTTTTGGCCAGAGAGGCCTTATAAACAATGAGTTTTCATCACCCTCACCAAAAATGTCGCGAGCTCTTCGTCCTTTCAAAAGGTGCGCCTTCTCCATTACTGCATCTCTGGAGACATTCGACGAGAATTTGATAACCATTCCACGCGAACGCACTTGAGTAGGGGGGAACCCGTTGACTTGGATTTCTCTCGCGGAGTCCAAGGCCGAAGATCAATCACCTGGTTCAGTAGTTTTGGTAGCTTGATTGCCTCTAAGATATCTGCAATCAGCTGATTTTCAGACTTCTCTGTCTTACACGGTAACCCCGTGACAAGCAGTTCACAGGAATCTTTTAGCGCTGGAGACTGTGCAGCTTTTATATTGCCGTTTTCAATGCTGGTAACCCTATTTTCCAGTTTATTTAGTCGCTCATCCAAAACTGCGTGCTTTATCTCAATTTCCTCCTCTATCAAGCTGACCTTCGCCTTCAAGTCTTTCAGCTCCGTTTTCACTTCATCAACTTTGTCCTCCACACGGCTCACCACCTCCAAAACCGATTTTAAGTCGCTCCTTAAGCTGTCTTGCAAGCTCCGCGTGAATATAGAATATATATAGAATGAAAAGCCTTTAAATTTATCTGAAATCAAATGTACTGTGCCCAACCTTGATCATGCGTCATCAATAGAAAAAATATAAACACAAACTTGCTACTTATCCCTATATAAGAAAGCGCGAATCTTGTATTGTTTCATATACAGCAGAAATTTTCGTCGTGTATACATCTGTTTGACGTTTCCTCGTGTTTAGAATGAGGAAAAAGAAGCGAAAATTTAAATCGACTTGCGGCGAAATAATATTGTAAACATTGTACGATATTGATATTAGAAGGTATATTTTTTATATTTTTTTAATTTACGTTCCCGGTTTACATTATATTCTGAGATGTACTAGTCGAAATTAATAAATTTTATACAGTCTGAAGAGGGTAGCATTGTCTACCGAAACGTTACGAAAAAAGAAAAATGTATTAAAATTTCTTTTTTACCTTCACTTCTGACTTGGGAAGATCGATAAATTCTATTCAACTGATATTAAAAAATACCAAGTGATAAAATCAAAATTTCAACATGTATTCACTCGAATATTCATATCATATTTCTATATGAAATTTTTTCTCTAAAACTATTAATCTCAGGAGAAAATTTATAGAGATATTTTTTGTTGCAAATGAAAAGCAGCATCTACCAATATTTTTAAACTTATTAATTATCTTGAATTAAAAAAGTTCATGTTCATCGGCAATTGACACTCATGTCGAACTTTTTTATTTTTGCAGTTAGCTTTACAGAAAAAAGTGTATATCGTTTATCCTATTAATTATGCCACTAAGCGGTTTGGTACACAAAGTACATGTAATTAGATGTATCTGTGATTTTTTTCAGTAGTATCAATTGTGTCGAACAATGTCAAAAATCAATATATATGACTTTTTAGTGACTTAAGGTCGGTAAAAGTACAGTAATATTCAATTAATGGTTAGAATTAAAATTTTCCTATCCTTTTTTCCTATGTAAGTAAAGCATCTAAAAATTTTTTTACATATTCTAGGTTCAAAGAGGAGTTGTTTAGCAAAATATCTAATGTAAATAATAAGATTAGAATTAATTATTGAGAATAACAAAAATTGTTATTGATATAAATAGTAAAAATGATCATTTTTTTATTAATTATTACGGATTTATCCCAACAAATTATATAATTGTAATATTTATTTAATTACTAGTACTATAAATTATTTTATTAAATAGTTTTTAAAACATAATTTTTTGAATATTACATTATATTGTAATTTGATAGTAAAGAAATATTATTTTAACAATAATATTTAACTGCGAGCGAAGCGAGCAATTTGGCTAGTAATAAATTAAAAAAATTTTAACTTAAATTTAATCTAAAAAATATATAAAATTCTTCAATTTCTAGCATACGCTTATGAACCCATGATGGAAATTAATTTTATTGCACATCTAGCTTAGAGGGCTATATTAAAATTTAATTATACGGATTTTTAGGTTTTTGGGGATATAGAGAATTAATTTAGGTTTTTGGGGATATAGAGAATAATGTCCCTCTATTTTCGAAAATACTGCTAGACAACAATTGCAAAGTTTGGAAATAGCAATCCAATAATGACGATGACCATGACCTTGTCCGTTACTTTTAAGGTTATTTAGAGGTCAATTTAAAAATTTGAATCACTCTCGCTATTATAAGAACGGTGTCTGAGGACACCGTCGGATACGCACACATTATTCGTAACGTATCCATCCTCTGTACACCGACTACTTTTTATGTGTAATATGTCCGCTCAGATTTCTGCCTCGTAAAGCATGATCGAATGTGTAACGCTCAACTGTAGTCTTTGTATACTTCATCTCAGTCCATGTGTATTATCCATAAGTCTACTTAAGTCTTCGCCTTTCTTGCGGTTTTTTGGGTAACAGTGTGTATGTGGGGCCCAAAACTCAGCTTCGTATCAAGTGCAACTCCCAGGTACTGAACCTAGCTCTTCATCCTCACCTGTTTCTTCCCAACCACAATAAGTATCCCTATGTCAATACGTCGTCCAGGCAACAGTAAAAGTCCAGTTTTTTGCAGTGCAAGCTGCAGTCCTTCATTTTTTATCCACCCAGTTTATACATTCTAGCGTGCCGGTAGATGTTACGTCCTTTACGTGTAGGTTGTACCTCTCCTTTATTTTGGGATAGACCGGTCTGATCTCTGTTATTGCGGGGTGGTGGGTATCCCTGGCCCCGTTAATTCAGTCAGTTCTAGTTTAGCCGGGGCTGCCCGTCTAATCATTTTTCGTTAAAGAACCACCGACCAATTCTCTGACTGTACAGGTTGTTGTTCAGCTACTGTCTGTTCTGGTGTAGGGGTCAGTTTATCCCGTTTCCGTCTTTCCTGTTGAGGGATCGCTTCAACCCAGTGTTACCAGATAGAGGTGTTTTTTCTTTGCTGCACTCACACAGTATGACTTTATTTACATTAGATAATAGAGGACAGAAAAACCCTAAATGGTAACCCTGCTTCAACCATACATACGTCTGCGTTGCTAATCGTCGTTTTTTCGGAGCAGTTTCATTTGTTGTAATTCATATATCGCGACTTTCACAGATTCATTTATCTCACTTATATCGTTAGTGATTACGCGGTTAACATTCTTTTATATATTTTATCTTCCAGTCATTTTAGCTAGGCTGTTGCGTATGTTGAGCATACTTTGCTCTCCGCAGCCTCCCAACTAGTTGGCGACCCTCCATTACCCTACGCGAGGTTTCCTGTTTGTACAAGCATGTCAGCTAGGTTGCCCAACGGCGTGAAGTGAGAGTTGGGAACTTCCCTCTATCATCTTCGAAAAATTTCTGTGTACGGGTGATTTTATTTTCTTTTGTAACCCTTTCCCCCATAAGTGTGTGTTTGTCTGTTATGGTCAGAGAGTAATCAGGTAGCAACGTCCACGACCCGTCCTGATCCGACCCGATATCAGGGCTCCCCTACATTCTGGTGGCATCGACCGTTCCAAGATCTCTTCCGATCGCCAGTCGACGTTACTGTAGAAAGCGAGATTTACGTTATTTCTAACGATTCCATTGTGAAGGGCAGCATTCTATGCTGGCTTAGCTCCCCGTTCGGGCTCAAAAACTAATGGCGGCTTATGAGTGCAAGACTGGTGTTAACGGCAGCAATCTCTAGAGTAGCAAGGCTTCAGGCTAGAATAGATCCCCTCTTGGTCACAACGCTACCCAACTGATGATTTCTGTATTGTTTTTGCTTTTCCAGTTAGATTTACCCGATGTTTTCCATGCATAACCTGTGCGAAGAGCGCCCGTTTATAGAGGTTTCCTGATTTGCACAGGCAAAGCCCGTTTATAGAGCTGTCTTATATATCTCGCTTGGAAAATGACCCGTTTATAGGGTTTTCATGTTTATATCACACCGGGATTCCAAGAAGATCAGCAAAGTGTTAGTATTATGTGTGAGTGGTTGTAATTCAGAACAGCGTACTATCAGCCGTATTTTTATCCCTTTGTCCGCGGCCGCATATTTATTTTATTAGTAATTAACCAGAGAGACCGTTTATAATCTCCGATTTTCACTGCTTCTCTCTGGTTTCACTATGCGTATCCTGTGAACGTGCCCGGTAGCATGGAAAAGTGCCCTATCCTTTTGTCGAAGGTTCCCGGATTATTCTTATTGTTATTATAATGATTATTACTATTGTTATTATCATAATTGTTATTATTATTTTTATTGTTATTATCAATGTTGTTAATTAAACAAATTTATGATTTTTAGTTATCTATGCGTGAATGGGATATTCCATACGATGAACTAAAGATTGGAGAACCTATAGGCATTGGTAGATTTGGAACGGTGTATAGAGGAAATTGGCATGGAGATGTAGCTGTGAAAGTGTTAAACATGGATTACTATCTTGACGATGATAAAACCCTTGAGGCATTCAAACTAGAGGTAAGTAACTTCGTTCTTTGCAAATACAATATTCCCTAAAGTAAACGTATAAAATTTACACAGATGTATCTTTATCATCTTCGCATAATTTTATTTTAAAGGAATATTTCTCGATCTTGGTGAATACACTATATTTTTAATTAGATGGCGACATTTCGATGACTTTTTATCATCGTCTTCAGGTTTATTTATAAAAAACAAATACATTTGAATATGCATAAATAATTATAGGTTTTGTATTCAAGCCTAATGAATTGTAACATTTTACTTACTACTTGTCAATGTATTGAACGTTTAACATTTGAATTTTGATCGTAGCATCACTGAGTCATAGTACTAATAATGAAAACAAGGATATTTAAAAAACAATGAAATTAACTTTATTATATGCACTGAAGTTGAGCAATTGTAACAATCAGCTTCACCCATCAACATCTCCATAAAACAACATTAATTAATAAATTTAATAAATAAATCAGAACATCGCAAAAAAATAATTACACGAAAGTTAAGCGAAAAGCATAAAATTAAATACACCAATAGTAGTAATACAGTGAACCAAAATAATAAAATGTAATAAAAAATATTTAGATATTACCATTTGTAAATAAAATTACCATTTATACCTGGTTTTTATGCAAAAATTGAAAATACAATAAATCAGCATTACATTAGACCTATTAATCTCTTTGAAGGAGAAACGTTCTTTTGTAGCCTCTCGTGGCGGCTCTCATCATTCTCCAGTGAGAAGACCGACAGACCAACAAACTGCCTGTTCAAGTCCTGTAAAAATATTTAAGTCAACCGCTCGCCCAGGAAGGAATTTCAAATTTCGCAGCTCTTTCGATCTTGCCTAATTATCATATAGTCCCTTATCTGAATGATAGCATCATCAATCCTCGAGTCAAGCCTAGACTCCGCTACCCCGAAGAGATCATTGGAGGGAAAATCAGAAGGAACCTGACACATTTGATCAATATGAGCCCTGAAAGAACCCACGTTGAGAAAGCCCACACCAAATCTCCCCACATTGGCACTCCTCGACCCTCCGAAGGCACTCCTATGCAGTCAATTTTCTTCGGAAAGTACATTTTTGTTATCATTATTTTTTTTTAGTCTGGTAATGACATTTTACACACAACCGTCGGACCATCTACCTTCTCGCAAAAGTAGACAGTTCACCGAGTGTGGGACTCGGTAGGAACAAGCTACCAATACCTACTAAACCCACATATTTCTGTTTGCACCAACGCCAGCCCGAAACTGTTATTCACATTACTTCAGATTGGGCGGCAGTCCCTGTGTGTCCAAAAACACATTCATTCCTTTTAACGTTCGTTCATGCTCGAAACACCTGCACTCAGTCTCTCAGACATCCATCAGCTTTTTACATCGCGACTTCAACCGATTCATTTATTGCGCTCATTCCGTTTGTGATTACGCGGCTTACATTCTTTTGGACGTTTGTTCTCTCGGTCATCTTAGCCAGGTTACTACGTATGTTGAGCAGCTGTTCGTACAGCTTACTCTCCGCAGCCTCCCAGCTAGTTGGTGACTTTTCGATGTATCGTGCAAGGTTTCCTGTAGCAGTTTCCGCCACGCCATGCAGGTTACCTACCGGCGTGATGGGGGAGATGGAAAGCCCTCTTGACTCTCCTGAGTCGGATGGCGCAGGTAGCACTCTAGAACCTGCTTTTCTGTAAGAACTTGACATTATGATTTTAAGTTTTCCCCCCTTCACCCAATTGTGTGTGAAAATGTTTGTAGTGGTCAGAAAAATTACCAGGCAGTAGCGTCAATGTTCCGCCTTGAATTCTTTCGGTATATGAGCTCTCCTACATTCCGGTGGTATCGACCGTTTTTCCCCTGCGACTCGCAAAGTCCCTGCGTTACCACTGTGAAAGGCAGCCTTCCATGCTGGCTAGGCTGGGTTCGGGCCTAAGAACTAATGACGGCCCAGGAGTGCGTAACTGGTGTTAACGGTAGTACCCTCCAGAGTGAGGAAGCATACGGTAATAAAAGAACCTTCTCTTGAACTCTCTGCCACCCAACTGGCACCCTCTGCTTTGTGCCCGCTTCCCCCGATCGAAAACATAGTGTGGCCACGGCACGCTTGGAGCACGCCCGTTTATAGGGGTCTTCGCATTCATACAAAACGATCTCGTTTATAGAGATGCCTTTTACTCATAACCCGCTTGGAAAAAATACCCGTTTATAAGGTTTCCTGCCACACAAGGACTCGATAAGGTTAGTTGGGAGTGTATGTGTTGTGTATGAGTGGTTGTAAGAAACATAGCCTACCACTATCGGCTACACTTCGATTATTCGATTATCCGCGGTCGCGTATTCGGTGTATTAGCGACTAACTAGAGAGATTGGATATGGTCTCCTACCTCCACTAATCTGTCTGGTCGTTCCACGATCCGCAGTCTGTGGACGCGTCCGGTAGCATGGAAAAGTGCTTTAACGTCCTAAGGGAGATTCCCGGGATTGTTATCATTATTACTGTTTTTGGTATCATTATCATTATTGTTACAACCACTATTACTCTTTTTATCATTATTATTCATTGCTTGTAAGGAATCAGCTAGGACGGTGTCAGATTTATTTGTGTGAGAAAATTTGCTTTTATTTTTATTTTTTCCATTCCTGTTATAATTATTGCTCTTAAGTTTGCTTTTAGTATTAGTTTTAGTAATCTTTTTTGTGTCTTTTTCACTCTTTTTTACTGGTATATCAGCCGTGTTACCGTTCCTGCCTAACATTTCATGATACAGATTTTGTTCGTCATTTTTCGTGCCCCCCGATAATTTCAATATTTGCCTCAGCTTATCCTCCCAGTTCTGTCAAATTATTAAAAATGAAAGCAGCTGTCTCTTCCCGTACTTTAACGTAAAAATTGCCAAATTTATGCCAGACATACTTGAATCCGAGCTTTTTAGAAGAAATTTTA
This sequence comes from Theocolax elegans, assembly GCA_026168455.1. NCBI lineage: Eukaryota > Metazoa > Arthropoda > Insecta > Hymenoptera > Cerocephalidae > Theocolax > Theocolax elegans. The sequence goes on from CM047426.1 coordinate 62,348,108, forward strand.
AGTTCCTTGAATTTTTGGTATTTATTTTTATCGAGATATTCATTGATATATATATATATATAGAAGAACGGGGAAGGGCAGTAACCCATGGAAAAAGTGAGTTATCGAGATCCGAAGTACAAAACGCTGTTTGCCTACTTTTCGCTCTGAAAACTTCCCCATAGGAGTCACCATCAGAAAGTTCAACCAACAGAGCCGAGACACCTCTCGAATCGTCTCCGATTTGACCACCCGAAAGTGTACGAGTGGATACAATATTTTCAGGTTGTATAGAGGGTACGAGCGTGCCAAGAACAACATTTACAAAATGCTTAGAAGTAATTGAGGGAGGAACCTCTACCGTACGACACGAAATTACTAATTTTTTTGTTCTGGGTACTTCCGCACGCCTCTCGCAAGTAGAATTACCTAAAGACGCAGTACGCAGTTCTTCACATGGTTCAGTATATTGCATATTAGATTGGGCATGTGTCTGCGTTTGTATTTCAAGTAAAGTGAGATCGGAGACGGTATTCCCCACCGTAACAACACCGGAGTTTAATGTTTCAATATTAGTATTAAACACTTCAAGATCATCATCCGAAAACGAGCTTGCAGTAGTCGCCCGTGTTGCGATGGTAGCGTCACCTTAACTCGTTGAATAATCACCTACAGGTTCGTCCAGTATTAAAACTAAATTTTTCATATTCTCTACCGTAATCGATGTGCTGGGAGCCTGCAATGCTGCAACCTTTACATACAGGGAGTCCCCCGTCTGTACATCCGCAACCGGTAATACACTTTCTACTTTGCTTGATTTATTACCCGGCGTTGAGGAAAGCAGAAGCGAGGGGGGAGAGTTTATAAGCAAATATGTATTCCGCTTATTTCTATCTCTGCAACTATGACAGATTTGTTAATTTTTTAAATTTGAATTTTTATTTTTGTTTTTATTTTCCAATTTATTATTTTTCCCGTTTATATTTAAATTAGGTTTATGTTTTGTTGCACTAATTAATATTTTTTTTTATCACAGATTTTATGATAAATCGATTGCAGTCTGCGCAAGAGAATAACCCCGTCCTAGTGCGCGAGGCTTCCTAACAAATGAAACAAATTTGTTGATTACTTGCATTTAAATTTAAATTTGAATTGAAATTTGCCGCTATTAAATTTGCGCTCTGATTTGAGGGAGTTTTAGGTGCCATCTGGTGGTCTCTTGCGAAAATTTCTGCGTGGACACGTTTTTGTACGGTGTGCTCAACGGCAGGGAATAGAGAGAGATAGTAAATAGCGAGATTAACCTCAAATTTTGCCATCACTGCAGAAAATCAGTTGAACATTAATACAAGCATCACGAAAAGCAAAGAGTTTCTGCCCTGTGCGAAGTTTGCATAAATGCGCATGCAAGGACCTGTAACAAAAACGCTTGAAGGCAGGAGGCGGCAGTATCAGGCATATAAAATCAGAGCCTACAAATAATGTGGCTAGGGCTACTTATTTCGCAGGAGAGAGAGAAAGAGATTGATTGAAAAGCGTTTATTAATGCCTAGGTTAATTTAACCTTAAGGCAAGTATACATATAAAATTTTACATAATATATATATATATATATATATATATATATATATATATATATATATATATATATATATGAGTATAAAACATAACTATTTGTAGTGTAAAAGCATAGAAAATCATGTTGCGCATAAACAAAAGAAAGAATATGAATACGAAGGTAACGTAATTAAATCCTATGCATTATAAGTATAAATAATTATTTTTACTAAGTAATATAATTACACGCTCTTACTAACTAAGTAGTTATGTAACCAATTTTTGAAAAAATTTACTTTAGTACTTGAGCGTAATTCAATGAGTTGTGAATCACAGACGTCCATAGCGTGAATTGTGAAAGAGTTTTGGTAAATGGAAGTAGTAGCTAGGGGGCGTTCAAAACAAGAGTATTTAACACGGCCAGAACGACGCATCTCACTGTTGGGAAATGGTAATAACGCTATTAAATAATCAGGTTTATTTGTAGTTAAGACCTGATATGTTAACAACCCAAGAAAATACGATCTCCTATCTTCCACAGACAACCATGATAGTTTTTGATAATATCGCTGGAGTCTGGTATCCTTCTTTAGCCTAAAAATATATCGTACACAAGTATTAAGCAAACGTTGAAGTTTCAGATTTAAATATTCAGGCAGGGAGAGAGAGAGAGAAGGATTGACCGTGAACAAGTTTATAAAATATAAAATATAAAATTAAATGTCAAACGCATTAACAAACTTAGTTAACTTACTTACAAGGGGAGTACATGACCTCCGGGAAACGGATCTCATCCTAACTTTGGTATGTCTTTTATAATATAAAAATATGAAGAATGCCAAGTTATCTCTTGCCAATGGCCACTTTTACGGAAGTTATTCGACAACCAATAATAATAGTAATAGAAAATACTTCCAATTCGGTCGCTTATAACTCGGAAACAAATAAAGATAAACAATCGAACCAATAACCAGAAGAAAGTTGAGTTCAAGTAGATATGGTTTGAAAAAAAAGAAGCTCAAATTGCTTAATTTGAAGCAAAGTTATGAAGAAAATAAGAAAATGAAGACTATTAGGCCAAAACTTAATATGAAAAATTTATTGTTTCTTTTGGCCTAATAGTCTTCATTTTCTTATTTTCTTCATAACTTTGCTTCAAATTAAGCAAATTGAGCTTCTTTTTTTTCAAACCATATCTACTTGAACTCAACTTTTTTCTGGTTATTGGTTCGATTGTTTATCTTTATTTGTTTCCGAGTTATAAGCGACCGAATTGGAAGTATTTTCTATTACTATTATTATTGGTTGTCGAATAACTTCCGTAAAAGTGGCCATTGGCAAGAGATAACTTGGCTTTCTTCATATTTTTATATTATAAAAGACATACCAAAGTTAGGATGAGATCCGTTTCCCGGAGGTCATGTACTTCCCTTGTTAGTATGTTTAGTATACTTACAAATTTAATATAATCGATATAATACATTGTACATTGATAATGTTACCGTTATTGTCGATTATCAGTTATTATCAATTATCAATGATCAATTCAATCAATTAAATACTCGCGCAACTGATTGGAAAAAGATAACATGGAAGGCGAATTTCTAATGGCATCTCATAGCTCAAGACTAAGTTCTAAAACTTTTATAACAAAAGCAATTTTCTAAGAAGTGGTCGAAGCAGGAGGGATATTAATTTTTAATGTTCTTAAGCGCTCCGATCGCCTAACTGACATAAATGCATGTGAGAGCATATTATAAAAAAACTTTGGGCATTGCTTATCTAGAATGCGATAAAAAACACATCTCAAAAAATATTTTCTCCTGTCACTAGCCATTAACCATTCTAATTTTGAGCTATATGGTGCGATGTGTGTATCCCGATTAAGATAATATTTTTACTACTCCGAGGTAACGGCACAAATTTTTCTGTAATGATCATGCTAACAGATTTATCGTTATAAGGCAACAAATATACATTACTATTAATATTTGAAGCATTTTTCCCAGATATTTTGATCAAAAGTGGTATTGATGGTTTAGGCCCACTCTGGAAATTTATAGGTAGTTTCCGACTATAAAAAGACTATAAAAATCTTTTAGACGGTTTTTGGTTTTCAGAGTCCGGAGCAAAATTGCTGATTTTCACTATTAAAGGTTTATATGGCTTACAAGAGTGTGACAGAATACATTTATGACGTTAAAAGTATTGTTAATGAAAAATTCAGAAAATTTTACAAAAAAAGTCAAATTTATGTTTTTAGTGAAAAATGCATCCCTTTGGAGCTACAAATTCATGAAAATGGGCAAATAATGCACAAATGTGCTATAATGTCAACTTTGACTCACTGTCACATGAAATAACGGCTCCGAAAAAATCTGAAAAAATTCAGGAGAACTACTGGAATATATATATATACTAAAATATATTCCCACATTTATAGCAATATTATATAAAACAGGTGTAATCAATGTGCGGCATTATTAACGATTGATTTAACATAATTTTTACTTCATGTGGTAAACAATGAGTGCGCAGTTAAAGCTTTTATAATACGCCATGAAATCTCGACGAATTGACGATACCTGCGATTTCCAAGATAAATCATCCGTCATCAAAACTCTGAGGCTTTAAATGTTAGTCAAATACTCTACCGGCATACCATCATCCTCATAATTAGGCAACTGTAATGTTTTTATTTAATTTATGTTCTGCCTAGAACCAAAGATAATTGCCTTGGTCTTACTCGCATATAATTTCATAATTCGGAGCCCAATTTAAAACCTCTACGGCATCTTCTATCATATGGGATATTGCATTATGAATAATGTTGGCTGGACATTGAATAAATAGCTGCAAATCGTCTGCAAACAGAATGTATGGGTTTTTACGAAGGTAGAGACTTAATCGGCATGAGAAGTACAATTGGTCCTTGCGAGGAACCTTGTGGCACTCCTAAAGTTACTGGTAAGAAAGTTGAGCGCTCATCGTCTCGAAGTACAACAGCTTGTATTTTTAAATAAGAATGCATCCATTTTAAAGAACATGTAGAAAATTTTAATTGTTTTAGGGATTGCAATAAATAATCATGTTTAATCGTTTGGAAGGCTTTCGAAAAATCGAAAAAGTTAATGATAGTTACTAGATTGTTTTCGATCCCCGAACGTATCATGTCTGTGAGATAAAGTGATGCAGTTTGCGTACTGTGTGCTGGCCTAAACCCGAATTGATAAGGTAACAAAAGATTATTTCCGTCTAGGTAATCCGACATTTGCCAAGAAACAGGTTTATCGAAAATTTTAGTCATATGAGACAGGTTTGCGATCGGCACATTATCTGAAGGAGATTTCGGGTCGTTACACTTATTAAGTGGGATTAGAAAAACCGTCTTCTAATACTCAGGGAATATACAATATCGAAGCGAACAGTTTACTTAAGAGTAGGTGCTGTTTCTGTAATTATATATTTAAGATAACAAAACGGCAAATTATCAGGTTTACGCCCATTATACTTACCAATTAAACTATTAGTTACATCTAGCACTTTAGAAGGAGTGACATGACTAAAACAAAAAAGATCATTTCACTGGGATAAGTTAGTATTTGCTAAGAAAGTAACAAAACTGTCCAAGCACGAAGGATGAACAGTAGCTATACCGACGTAATAAGCATTTAATTCTGCGGCAGAAAATTTATTAACTACCGCATTGGACATAAGTTCGCTTTTGACATAAGTTTTTCTTTATTAAGTATAAAGTATAAGATATAAGTTCCCTGTTTAGATGCTTTACCTTGGCTTCGATGATCAACCGCATTAATTCACGATGTTTAACCTGTTTATAAATTTGGTCCCTTTCCTTAATCTTATTTTTTAATGCAACGGTTGATATAAGGCGTGTGCAAATCGAAGCAATCTAATAATATTTTATTTAAATGTAACACGAGAGACGACGGATCACTTGAATTATTACAAAACTGCTGGTCTAAAACTAATCTATTTGATACGCAAGCCCTTGGAGCTTCAAAATTCTAATATTAGTATTTCGACATGAAAACTTATAACTAAAATTCATACTAAGGTGACCGGCTACAAATGGTGGTAATGATTTACTATAACTAGTAATCTTATTCGAATCGTCTACAATGGCCAAATCAATAAATGCAGCAGAAAAATCAATAAAATGTGTGGCGACAAAGGGAACTAAATACAGAGCTCTGTTATTTATAATTTCAAGTATATGCCTAGTATAATAATTACGTGACAGCATGTCCGAATTTATATCTCCAACAATAATTAAATTCTTTTAGGACTGATAAAATACATCCAGCTTTTCAAAAAATGAAGAGAGTACAACACCGCCCTGACACCTATATACTACAGAGAATAACAACTTATCAGAGGATGCATTACCAGCACTTACAATTTCTAGAATTAAAAATTCCGTTTCATTAATATCCAAATTAATTGAGTGGCTTAATTCAGTAACGGAAAGAGTTTTACGGATGTAACAAAGAACACCTCCACCTTGAATAGGCTTACTGATCGTGCTAGACATTGAATCCCTATCATTTCGTATAATGTATATTCTGATCCTACTTGCACCAAGTCACTCGTTATACTTTTGTCTAACCATGTCTCAGTAATGGCAAGTATGTGCGGTTTGCACTCCGAAAGACATAACTGAATAAGATGATGTTTTTTGCATTCAAATGCACGATTTCAATAGTATTAGAATTTTGTGTCAATTTATTTAAATCATCTTCGCGACATATTATAATGGGTCCAGACGATGCATTTTTTCGCACATAAACGGTTTCATTTCGTACCTATATACGCTCGTAACCTATTAATTTTGCACGAGCCTTTGTTTTGAGTAATAAACTATGCATAACAGAACTCAAAAACTCATTAAAAAAGATCTTTTTATTTTGTGGCCACATGGAACCTGAAAGAATAGTTAAAACTGGATTGTCACTTTTTTTAATTTTTATACGCATAATTGCATTCCTCAATTGTACCGAATCAATGCTAAGTATGAGTATAATAGTTAGTATTAATACGATGTCCAGAATTTTGCGAAGTACGATTTCTAGTAATTAATCTTCTTACGCAGTAAACTTTAGAGATTAAATGTTGTGCGTCTACATAACTAAAAATTTTAATAACAACTTGATGGTCGGTAATACCATTATTTGCCGGTATACCCGAGACGATAAACTATTATTCGTTCTAATGTCATTAATCTCGGAATACGCTCTCGACATATCTGAATCAAGTTTGTCTATACGCTCCAAAAATTCGCGATGAGTATTATCAAATTTATTTTCAAGTAGCATATTTTGCTTATAGATATCAATTAACTTTTCATCGGGTGATAAACTCGCAAATTGTTCAGGCGTAAGTGTAGTCCCCATGTGAGAAGTAGCCGGTGGAGGCTGAACGAGCAGTTGGCTTATATACGGAATAGTGAATAATTGAGAGCACACACCGGCTGATTGTGTCGTACCCACGGAAACATCCGAAGTAGCCCCGAGCGGTGCTCCGAATAAAGACATATCAAATTGTACAACAGCAGGCGAATGCGTGTGCAAATCGGTATCGCGGGGGGCGAACCGTAAGTAGACATATTGCAGGAGATTCGGAAGACGCCGTAATGACACTCAACCTGCGGCTCCAATATTCGTTTGTTGATCTTGAAATAAATAATTAAAGGAACAAAAGGAAGGAATAAATTCATCAGTAAAAACAATACGATTTAAAAGTTTATTAACAGCATTTACTATGTCCATCATTATCTTTGAGAAATGTAGGTACCTATAAGGATCATTTTCATTTAGTTTTTAAACAAATTTACTTTATTTACATAGGATAGGCCTGTTAAATGTAATGAAAATAAAATAATAAAAAAACAGTTTCGTTCAATAAAAGAGTTTTTTATTTATTAAATCTTAAAACCCATTTAATTATTGAAATATGTTTCATTTTTTTAACACGCATAAAAGTATATTACGCAACTAGTGAGCAAAATAGTTCATTCCCCCACTCTCAAAAGCATTTTGCTCACTAGTGAGGGAATGTGGTATTTTGCCCACGCAAAACAAGCCTTGAAAATCGAATTTCGCTCACCGCGTTAGGAAAAATGAATTAAGTTGAATTTTATAGTCATTATTATGAGAACATTACCTTTTTATAGATGGGCAAACAAAAAAAAATACTATTTGCAGTTGATGCAATAGTTACTGCCGATACACGAACTATTAACTCTAACTATTTTATGGCCTACCACTGTTTAGAAAGATGAAAAACACGTAAAGACAGCAAGAAACTTGTACTTAAAATAATACCATTTTTCGAGTTTTGCTGGTTTGACCTTTAAATGACCTTTATGTGATATTGTAAAATCTCATATTCAGATCATTGTATACATATTTAAACGCAGAATTTCCTATACTTTCCGAATTTGCAATAAAGTATAGGAAGGATTCATTTTAAAACAAGTCGACGCAACCTCAAAAAACCTTAAATTTTGAGTTCAGGGTCAAATTCAAGGTTTCCATTGGATATGCAGGGGAATATCTTATAATTCTTACATTTTGTTTAAATTCTTTATCATGATGAGTTTTCAAACATCTAGGAAAGTAGGCCACATTAGTTCTTGACCTCTAAATAACCTTAAATCAACGTGACTTTCAAATGACCTTCAAGATCAAGTTTAAGGTCACGATCAAGTTCTTCGTCAAAAACCCTACAACTTTTGTCGACATTTCTGCGTAGAGTTTGTAGTTTCAGAGATAGGGGAAGGGAAAGTTACCAAGATATTTGATTTTTTGATGACCTTCTGATGTCCTTCAGAATGAACTCAAGACAAAATTTGACCTCTACAAAATTTATGTGAAATTCTTCGCTCTTTTCGAATCCGAGGTCAAAAATAGGAAATCCCATTTAAAAAATGAATTTGGCCATCTAATGGCCTTCAAGGTCAAGTTAAAGGTCACAGACAAGTTCTTCGTCGAAAATCCTGCAACTTTTGTGGAGGTCATTTCCCCGTTAAGTATATAAATTTAAATACAAATTAATTCAAATCTTTTAAGTGTCAATTCCTCAGTCAATATTTGGTAACGTTTGAATAAATATAGGTAAAAGTTTATGATTGTATATTATAAACCAGCTTTGTTAAAGGATTGACCTTGATCTTTATTTATAATCATAGCAAAGCTAAGTTTTATTGGAAATTTCCTTCTTATTATATGAAAAGTAATTTCTTCTATTGATGGATATAAATCAATTCGTGGTAACAATTATTCACCTGCACGGAAAGAAATTTGGAAGGCTGACACTTAAAATAAATGTCAACTCGACTTATTTCCGACAATCGGCACTATTTATGCAAGTTCTTGAAAGAATTCGCGTCGATATCGGCACCTATGAGATTCCGATATTCTTGGAGTCTCCACGCTTCAAAGACGAAGTGTTGCTCCCTAGCAGCACCCCCCCAAACCTCCGAGTTTTATGGCGTCGTGTTGATTCCGCTTTGGAGCTCTCAGACTTCCAACTCTGCGGGATCTCGGATGCGCTTACGAACGATCGAGTTTAGTGTTTATACATTTACATGATTGAAATAATTTATATAGTAATGAAAATAATAGCTGTTTATTTTGCGAGCTCGAAAATAATAAGAATTTTTACATTAAAGCGACTAATTTTAAGAAGCGCTAAGTCAAAATACGCTTCACGTACTCGACCCGCTAAGATACCACGGTCCACCAGGTCTGAGACCTCCAACAGGCGGAGCTCACTACGCAGCGAAATCTCGGATACCCAGCCCTTCCAGTATGAGTGATCCTACTTCCATTCTCAGCGCGCTGTATATCCGACATTGTTGGAATCAAAACACTTCTATTTAGAAGCCAATAACTCCCATTTTTGAGGTGTTAAGACGCAGTATTTTTCGGATAGACATTGTTTCCAAACCTTCGACGCTCCAGCCATCCAAATTTCTTTCCGTGTCTAATTATTTCTACTTTTATAACATATTGTTTTACATCTTTGCTTATCATTCTTGTGTATTACAAAGACCACCGCTAATATTAAAATTTCTTAAACAACTTACTACTGCACACTTTTTGAATATTTATTTATGTGGATGTAATTATATTAATATAATGTAACATTAGATGTTAATAAATTGAAAAATTTTGTTGGGATTGATTCTTTTAATGTATCATTAACATCACTTTCAATTCTATCATCGCTATAAAATATATAACTATGTTTATCAATTTTTTCGACTGTATCCTTATTAATTTTTTAATTTATCACAGTTTTAAGGAGATAATATTACTTTATTTTTAAATGTTGGGTCATTAAGATTAATCTTTAGCCCGAAGATTTCTGTTATTAAATCATTATTACAAATGAATTACATTTGTATTTCTTTAATATTGTTTTTAACTCAAATTTGTCAAATTTTTATTTTCTCCTATTTCGTGTAACCAATTTTTAAAACTATTGTCTGGTATTTTTAAACTTAATTGTTCATTTAATGATGACATTGGAAAATATGATCATAATCTACTCTTTTTCACACAATTTTCAATAATTTTAGTTCTATTCCCATGTGGTACTATTGGTAATGTTTGCATAAAGTCACCAGAAGTTACAATAACTTTTCCCTCAAAAGGAACGTCGTTTTTTACATACACATCGTAAAAATTTATCAATTGCTTCTAAAACATTCTAGAAACCAATGAAATGTGGTAAAAAGGTATGGAAGAAATAAAAATTAAACGAAATATAATCCTAAAGAAATATTCAAATTATAATGCTAAATTTTCGATAAAATTTCGTCAAACTTTTATTTTTTCCATAACTTTAGCCCCAATAAAGATATTTCAGCTTCTTTTGTTTCAAAATAGTAGTTTTATTTTATGTATAGGTATAATAATTATATCTATATCTGTATGTTCTTTATATATTATTATATGAAAATGTTTCCTAGCTTATGCTGAGCCATTTTCCGGACAAAATTTTTCTCCGCCGCGGTTTGTGATGTGTGGTTATTCAGCGTCTCTAATGGAAACGTGAGGTGGCTCAGTCTGCTCCCCGGGCCCGGGTTGATTAATCAACTTGCTTGGCTACCTAAACGCTCAACGATTTCTTTACTATGGCGATAGCGAGAGTCTGTTTTGTGTGTAAGATACGTATTACTAGGAAGGATTACTCGGAGTTATGTTCCGAGTGTAATAATATTATGCGCTGAAATTGCGTAGCGAACATGCCAGGATTAAGTGTGTGTAAGTGCTGTCATGCATATAGGGCGAGTCTCGCGGCCGTGAGTGCTAATGAAGTCCAGAACCGCGTGAGGACAGTACCTCCCGGGTCGGATTTTTCGAATGTTGCGGTCAGCGGAGAGACCGCAGTGGGAGCTGTCATACCCCCACTACAATATGCGCCAAGCGCTTGTCTCACCTCCGTCGCCATCATCGGTACAGGTTGCCAAGCAATCTCGTGCGGCCACGCCTATCACTCCCATTATAAATCAGTCGGGCGGATCTCGGGATACTGCTGCGATGGCCGATGCTCCTCCATCGTGGTTTACTCGGTTCAAGCGATTCATTTCGTCATTTACTACGAGAGATGAGAGTAAAGTGAATAGTTTACTCGAAATTGAATGTGCCAAGTGCAGAATTACTCTTATTACGTAAACGAGTAGATACAATCGAAATTTCCACGAATGAGCGAGTGATGGAGCTCGAAAACCGTATTACTCAACTTGAAGATGGTGCTAGAGCGTTGCAAGATAATACGTGCGGCCCAGCGTCACAAGCGGTTGATGACCCGTTAGGCATAGATAGGGATAAATGCGAGGTCTTGCTCTTGGGTATGCCGGTAAATTCTAAAGAGAAAGACATTACTTTGTTGGAAAAAATATTGAATATTATAAAATTGCCGCTCGTAATTTTGCAGATAGTAGAGATTCGTCCGTGGACTCCGAGTTCAAAAAATATAGCAACTTCGTTAAATGCCAGCAGCGATTCTGATAATATCTCAACCGTGTCTACATTTTCTAGGGGAGCAGTTTTTCGGATTACCTCGCCTTCAGTAAGGGATATAATAGTGGAGAAATCATTTTTATTCAAGAGAAAAACCGCATTAAGTATTTTCGGTGAGGGAACTGAATCATCCTTGTATATCAGACCGCTATGGCCAAAGACAGTACATACCCTTTGGTCAATAACTGTGCGTAAGGCGAAGTGGGATATTTGCGACCGATAGTTTTAAATTCAATTGTATACATAAGAAAGGAAAACAGGATTTTCGATGCAAATAAACTCGGAAGCTGATCTCCTCTTTCTACCTCCAAATCCCGAGTGTCTTCACATTTTAGTTCCTTAGAAGCATTGGGTTTTCCCCAGGCCCACGCTGTGATTACACTTACGGAAATATTTCTAAATGAATGAGATGCCTCAGACATAGTTAAGTGCCGGGTTATATACTGCACAGACTGAGATCGGTTGGGTAAAGAAGATGGAGGTGTAGCTGCTTATATTAGAAGTGAATATAAAGTAATTACGTTGGCACATTCAGACAAGCAATTCTCTAATTCACCGGAATATCTTTTATTACGCATTATTGGTAAAGTCGTCATTAATTCTGGGAGTTGTCTATAAAAGGCCAACGGTAGCTAATCCCTTAAAATAATTTGATGTACTATCGGATGTACTTTCGTCTCATGGCTACGATTTTATTACGGGAAATTTTAATGTAGATATGAGATTAGCGGGTGGTGCGGTGGACATGATGAGGACAAATATATTTGCTCTAAACCTCACCCTTATAGGCTTGATCTCTTCCTTCTTCGTAAGCCTGTACCTCATTACAAATTTGTAAAGTATTCGGTTCCCTTCGCGGCAGGCCATGACTCTATCACAATTTACATTCAAATTGAGAGGCAGCCAACTGCGGTAAGGAGGTATCGGACGGGGAACTTGGGGGGCATCAACCTCAGTGATTTGGCCTCTGCTTTCACTAACATTTTTAACACTGGCTAGTCTCATATAGTGAGATTCAAAACTCTAGTCAGAATGTGTCGTTTGACCATCAATTAAATATGTGTTGTCCTTCGTTATCTTTAAGTGTAAGTTTGAATCATATAACATGCGTGCAATCGTCTGAACAAATCTCTATTTTTCATAATGATAATTCATCTAATTCATGTAGCATGTGATCATTTAATTTATTTTCCATCTCAACTTATTCATGCAGCTTGTCATCATTTAATTTATTTTCCATCTCAACTTATTCATGTAGCATGTCATCGTGTAATTTATTTTCCATCTTAACTAATTCATATAATTCTCATATTTTTCATCTAGCTAATGTATCTTCACTTTCATTTTCGCAATCATGTGTGACGTAGCGTTTCCTTCAAATATGAATAAGATAGGAATCCCGTACACTACGTACAACAATTAATAATAATAATAATAATAATCTGGATAAATATGCGTATGTCTATTTAAACAATTAGGGGGAATTAACTTTCGTCCTTCGTCTTATCAAGATGGCTGGCTCAGCACGTGCACGAATTTCTTACCTGTGCCGTGGATCCTTGTCTCGCCGACGGGAAAATGGCGGGACTAAATGAATTCTTTCTAATATATATATATTTAATTACAGTCACAAAAGGGAGGTAATTAAAATCACACAAAAGGAGAATGAATTTAATTATCCACATAAAGGAGTAATCAATTATTTATTCACTTCACTTATAATATTTTTCTACAAATTTGCTTTTTACAGACGAAGTCGCGAACTATTTATTAACATAGGAAAAACTATTATAGTGCGATTTTTATTATAATCTATAATAATTATTCATTAAAAATCCCGAATTTATAACATAAACGCGATACCGCAAATAATCCAATAAAAATAATAATATATTCACATACGAAATAACGTGGCCGGCGGGCAGTCCACTTACCGCACGCGAGTCGATATTTCCAAATCCTCCGATAGTAAATATCTCCTGAACTCCTCTCAACTAGATTTTTCCTCCAAACAATACTCTCAATAAAAATAACCTCCTTCTTCTCTCAACGATAATTCTCCTCAATCTCAATAAATCCAAATAATAATCAACACTCTCAAACAATCTCTGAACTTGGTAAAAATACACTTGCGTCTCTTTTAACGGATCAGCTAGTAATGATTTCCTCTCCTCCTTTTTCCGCTTTCTTCTTCCTTTTTTCTATTTCCTTCAAAGCCGACCCGCGGCGCTGTCAACTTCCTTCATTTTGAATATGGCACCCGTTTTCCATCATTGGCAGGTCAACAGGTGCTATCGATACTACTGCCACCTTCATTCCTCCAGTATTATTCCTTCAAACCTATCGGTGCGAATATTATTTCCAGTCCCAAGTGTTAGCTGGGCTAGCGCCTCCACTTGTGCAATTCGCACTCTTCTTTTCTCTCTCTTACACACTGGAGTCGAGTACGAGAGAGTCCCGCGCTTCGTTGCGCCTGCGCGCTCTCTCGGTAGTCCTCGTGGTGCAAGCGAGTGAGCTCCCCCCCCTCTCCGCCGCCGCCTATGTACACGCATACGGCAGTATTGCTTCGCGCGCGAGTCCGTTCTCTCTCTCCGTCTCTCTCACTTTCGTGTGTACGGATACTCGGCGGTTGTGCAGTGGTTCGAACCTGGTGCGGCTTCACGGCGACGACGTCTACGAGGAAAGGAGTTCTCATCATCCTGAGGTGTTGTCTGCGCGGGTCGGCGTTTCCATCACTTCTCCTTCACCAGCAGCGAGTAACCTCTCTCTCTCTTCTCTTCAACTAGCTCGACGTTATGGTAAGTATTATTTGTTTATTCATCTCTCCTTATCTCCGACACATAAAACAAACCAATTCAATTCCATTATTTCCCATCCTTTCCTTTTATTTATTCATATGACTCGGTGATGACAATGGCTGAGGCTTTGTTATACATTGTTTACCTTTTTCCTAACCTCTCTAGTACCACATGTCAACCTTACCTCTAACCTATCCTATACACTACAATTATTATTTATAAACTCTACTTATTTAATTTAAACAATCATGTAATTCGTTATTACTCTAATTTAATATCTTTCCCTACAGGTAACGATGCCCAGGACCAGCAGGAGCCAGTGCCAAGGAGTCGCCAAACCACCAACGTAGGAGTTTTCCTGACCCAGGAGGAGGTATCATCGACATTTACACACAGGTAATGCACAGGCATTACCTGTGTTAGGTAAGATGTTCCTATTTTAGTATCTTTGGGTTATTACTATATACTAATATCATATATTTGTTTTTCAGGTCGAGACGACAACAAAGTTCAAGATTTTATTTATTCATGTGAGGTATTTACTACCTCACAATACCCCCCTCCTAAGTCAGGACACGCTCCTACAAGGAAAGTGGACTGCACTTACAGAATAATTGGCCAAAGCGATAATCATCACCGATCACACATAACCCATTAATTCTCATTTATTCCAACATCTGTCCTCATACTTCTGCCCAAAAATTTTAGCTTAGGATCATAAAAGAATTACCTACTGATAATAATATATGTATCAACAACAAAAAAAAATAATAATATTAATAATTAATTAATAAAATAAAATAAAAAAATCGTTCGTTACCATCCAATACTTACTATCATTCCTAAATTTCCTTATCCTAATATCTCCTTCCATCTATTCCATCGTTCTATCTGTTCCATCATCATCTTCCTGAAAATTAAGGTTTTCCTTCATTTCACGTCCTTCCATCTATTCCATCATCTCTACCATCATCATCTTCCTGAAAATTAAGGTTTTCCTTCATTTCTTATTTTTCCTTCATTTTATCATCCCTTCTTTTCCTTTATCTTATTTGGAGCGTCCCCGTATGAGGGAAGCAATTATCTGTAATTGCTCCTCCTGGGACAGTTCCATCAGGGCTTCTACCAGCCCAGCCCTCGAGGATACCGCGGTGGAAGGGCCTGGTTGTTCCTGAGAGCTGGGTGGTTCGGTTGCCCCGGTCCTCGGGCGTCGGAGGCGGGCAGAGAGTGTAGGAGGGGGACCCGGGATGGTTACCGTCGGAACCCTAACCTCCCTAGGTGGAGTTGGGGGTTTTGGTTCTTCCCCCAGTCCGGCGTATCTCGCGGGATTCACCTCCTTCAACCGCTGGACGTGGATCCGGCCACACCTGGGACACGAACGGGTTCGTACGCCTTTACGGCCGCAATTGCGGCAATACTCGTGTCCCAGGGGTCTTGGACACTGGATGGCGAGGTGGCCGGTCTTCCAGCAGGCAAAACATGCACCGAACGGGGGGTCCAACATCGGGTCTATCATCACCGGATCCAGATCTCCAAATAGTATGCCCTTCTTCGGTATCGGTTGAGGCACTGACACCTGAGGGGGAACCTTGGGTCCGTCGTCCCAGCGTGACACTTTACGGGGGGTCTGCGGAGGTTCCTCCCCCCCTTCCAGTGTACGCGGTGGAGACTTCCTTAATCCTTTTTCTTCTATCTTCTTCTGCAATTCTTCTCTCTCCTTTTTCAATCTCCTTATTTCTCTTTCTCTCCTTCTTTCTTCTTCCACATGTCTATCCCATTCCTCCTTTTCCTTATTCTTCCGTTCTTGTTCCTCTCTTTCTCTTTTCTTCCTCCTCAGCTCTTCCTCCTCTCTCTCTCTTTTCTTCCTTCTCAACTCTTCCTCCTCTCTCTCTCTTTTCTTCCTTCTCAATTCTTCCTCCTCTCTCTCTCTTTTCTTCCTTCTCAATTCTTCCTCCTCTCTCTCTTCCTCGCGTTTCTTTTTCTCCTTCATCTCCTTCCTCTCTGCCTCCATCCTTTCCTCGTCGCGCCGAACGCGGAATTCCTCCCAAATCCTCTGGGCTTCCGCTCGTCTCCTCGCGTCCTCCCTCTCGAATATCCTCCTCTGTTCCAGGTAGCGTACTTGAACAGGGGGTTCTTCAGGAGATGCTGGTCGAGGAGGGCTGGGAATACCACTCACGTAGTCATCCATGGTGAGTTGTCGGCGGGGATTATATCTCCGCGCTCGGCGGCGTGCGGAAAGGCTCCTTGCCTGGTTCCGATAACTGTCGTCATAGACAGGGATCTCCCCCTGCTGGAGAGGTAATCCCCTGACTGTGGTGGTTTTCTCCACTTCCACTTTCCTTGGGAGTGGTGCCACCACAGCAGCCGGAGTCCCTCCCCGGACAGGGAGGTCCTCCTGGACGACTAACCGTCCGTTAGTGAGGGCAGCAATCCCCTCTGGAGATTCTAGAAGATCTCTATGGAGTTCCTCCACTGCCTCCATGCTCTCCCGTTCGTCCAGACTTATGGAAGCCACTCCCATGGTACTAACCTCATACGTAGCTGGGGTTGGTAGCTTCCTTTTGGGGATTGCTCCCCTGGACCGGTCTATCCCGTCATCCATCAGTAGGGATGAGGGGGTGGGGAGAGGTTCCGGAGTTTCCTTGCCGGACATAATGTCTAGCATCTTGTTCCGGTACTCCCTCACCCTATCCGGGTGGTTTATTGGGGTTGGAGGTAGTACTGACGGGTCCCATGGGTCAAAGTCCATGGGCTGGTCCATCCGTGCCTCCTTCCCAACCTCCCCCTCAATCCAAGTGAGTCCCTCTTCCAATACCTTCCTGGCCATGGCCTGGTCAGGAAGGGTGGACTCTGGAGTTGGAAGGGCCGGGGTGGCCAACTCTGCCAACTCCTGTCCGATTGGAAGAGGAACTTCCTTCAATGTCTCGTCTTCGATGGTGTCCCTGCGTTCCTGCTGTCCTTCATTAAGAGGTTGGGGCACCGATAGAATTTCGGTGGCCCTCTCCCCCCCTCCAGACGAGGGCACGCCCGTAGTCGATGCGTCCTGCGCGGGAAGCGCGTCCAAACGGACCCACCGATCCTGGCCACCGGAGGGGCGACTGGGTTGAGTTGGAGGAGCGTGCAGCCATTGAGCTAATAACTGGACGGCTTCCTCTTCCTCAGGACCCAGTGTCCCCCGGAGGTGTTCGACGGTGTGCACACGTGACTTCGGGTGTTGACGTTCCATCTTAGGTTCTGCAACAATAAAACAAATACCTTCATAGTTCCATCACATACTTACAACATCCTCAATAAATTTCCATCCATTCTTGTTGTCTCAACACTCTTATACACGGGAAGGGGCATATGGGATCAAATCTTTGACGTGCACCTTCGTGTCTTTTTTATTTTCGCGTCTCAATAAGTAAACCGTTGGGGATAGGATCTTTACTATTTCATATGGACCTTAAAATTTTTCATGTAGCTTTGCTGTAAATTTATCTGCTGCTTTTGATAGTACATGCGTAGTTTTTGATACTAAATCTCCAACTTTAAATTCTACATGTTTTTTATTTTTATTATATTCCTTCATCTGTTTTCTCTTGCTTCATCTAAATGTTTTGAAACAATGTCCCTCAATGCATCTAACCTCTTAGCGCGATCTAACCAGACTGTTGGGTCCAATTTCATTATGGGTTTCTTTCCTTCTACCTCTCTTCTTAGACTTTTCACCGGGTGTGGATTTCGTCCAAAATTTAGAAAGGCAGGGGAAACTTTTGTAGAGGATTGGACTGCGGTGTTGATTGCGTGGCGAAGTTCGTGGATATGTTCGTCCCAGCAACGATGATCGTTCTTTACGAACATGGCAATCATGGTTTTTAGGGTCCTGTTGCATCTTTCCACTGGGTTTGCTTGCGGGTGGTATGGTGGGGTTGTGACATGTTTGACTCCGTATTCGTCCAGCATTGCCTTCAATACTTTGTTATCAAACTCTTTGCCATTGTCTGATAAAAAGTATTCCGGCGTTTCCCACCTAAAAAGGATTAGATCTTCTAATGCTTTTGCTACCGATTTTCCATCAGCTTTCCTAATTGGTTTAACCTCGATCCATTTTGTAAACAAATCTTGAAAAACGATCAAATATTTGTTTTGGCTTTTACTGGGTGGAAATTCCATTAGGTCTGCTGCAACAATGCACCACGGCTTATCAATTATTCTCATTCCCATCATTCCTTGTTGTCCACTTTGAGGTGTTTTGTAATGGTGGCATACTTGACATCTTTGTATGTATTTATTAATGTCGTGCCACATACCTTGCCAATAATACTCTCGTGCTACACGATCATATGTCTTTTCTATACCTCCGTGTCCAACTGATGGTATGTCATGAGCTTCTGCATTACTCTTTCACGATATTCTAATGGTACTACTAGTCTCCAAGTTTCCTCTCTATTTACGATAGGGTCAAGTAATTCATCATATCTATATCTATATAACATTCCATCAATTATTCTCCAATTCTGAAATCTATCTGGAAATTTTTCTACATCACGTAACCTCTTTAAATACCATTCATCCTTTATTTCTTCAAATGCCGCTGCCTCCATAATTTTATCATCATCTCCATCATCGAACATTCGCGATAGCGCGTCGGGAACGTGGTTAAGAGCACCTTTTCTGTGTACTATCTCAAAGTCCCATTCCATCATTTCTAATGCCCATCGTGCTAGTCTACCCCTTGGTTCCTTTTTGTTTCTCAGCCATTTTAGTGCCATGTGATCTGTTATGACGGTGAAGTAATAACACTCGATGTAGGGTCTCAACTTTTTAATTGCCCACAGGACTGCTAGGCACTCCTTTTCTGAAGTTGAGTAGTTCCTTTCAGCATCGTTGAGGACCCTGCTTATGTATATTATTGGGTGTTCTCCATCATCAAAGTTTTGTGTAAGCACTGCACCAATGGCGTTGTTACTGGCATCCGTCTGTAGACAGAAGGGCTTAGTGAAGTCGGGACGAGCAAGTACTGGGGCTCGTGAAATAGCATCTTTTAATTTTTCAAAGGCTTCCTGTTGTTCCTGTTCCCACTTCCACTTCACTGTTTTCCTCAATAGTTTTAGCAAAGGTATTTTCGTTTCCGAGTCTTTATCTAGGAAGCGTGAGTACCAACCTATCATCCCTAGAAATCTTCTTAATTGTTTCACGTCTTTTGGAGCAGGATAGTTCTTTATTGGTGCTATCTTTTCTTGATCCGGACGTAAACCTTCTTTATCCAACACATAACCAAGGTAAGTGACGCTTGAACAACAAAACTCGCATTTATCTCTGTTTACCGTTAAGCCGTACTTCACCAGTTTCTTCAGTACTTCCTCTAACTAGCGCATGTGCTCCTCAAATGACTCTGTGGCTATGATGATGTCATCGAGGTAACCAAATACATGTGGCACGTATTCTGGGCCAAACAGAGCATCGATAAGCCTTTGGAATGTCATTGGAGCATTTGTTAAACCAAATGGCATGCGGGTGAATTGAAGAAGACCTTTTCCTGGAACCGAGAATGCGGTAAATCTTTTACTAGATTTATCCAGTGGTACCTGATAGAACGCTTGGCGTAAATCAATTTTAGAGATATAGCGTGCGTGTCTCATCCTGTCCAATATAGTATCCATGTTCGGTACTGGGTATGCGTCTCTTATGGTCTGTTTATTGAGGTCTCTATAATCTATACAGAATCTATAGGTTCCATCAGATTTCTTTACCATCACCGGAGCACTTGTATAATCACTAGCGGACCATTCTACTATTCCTTCATTCCATAATCTTTCCACTTCCTCATGTGCATTCTCAATCATTTTGGGTGACCATCTACGTAGTTTGTGACGAACTGGTATTGATCCTGGTATAATTGCTATGTGGTGTTCTATTATGTTTGTCAGCCCAGGTGATGCAGATGGGGGAGGTAGTATTTTAGATACTAACTTTTCCACCTTCTGTCTCTGTGGGTTTGACAATTCCGATATTCCTGCACATTCAGCAAAGATTACTGGATCTTCCTTGGACTCGTTAGCATCATACGTTTTGTGCCATGGTCCTTCATGTACTCTCCATAGTCTATGTCTATGGCGTTCGTCGACATCCCATTTAGCGCAGAAGTCTTTACCCAGTACTACATCATGTTCGAAAATTTCTTGTGCCTTCAATTCCAGTATTCCTATGTGTCCATCAACTTCAAGGTTTAATTTCAAAATTCCTATGGATTTATTGATTCCTCCATGAGCATTCTTCACATAGGAATCCGAGGGTAGAAGTCTATCTTTGAACTTCTCTACTACCCGCGGTCCTGCTACTGAAATCATTGCACCTGAATCCAACAATCCTCTAAATATATGTCCACCTATATTTAGGCGTACGAATCCTCTATTTTCTAAACTATTCTCTGCTACTATCTTTTCTGTGTCTTCATCCTTCTTATTTACTTCATTCACCATACCAGCGTAATCTTTCTTCTCATTTTCTTCAGCAATTTCCTTTACTCTGTTTTCTTTATCATCTATTTCCATTACAATTTTCTTATCTTCGATTTTTGTCCACTTACTCCAATCTAGATCCCTATTATTACAGGCTGTGTGTTTATTTTGCGTTGATACTGTAGAGTTTCTAGTCGTTGTCAAGTAACTAGGTTGTTTAGCTGTACTGCCCTCATGGTTTCTTGCATTAACCGTTGTACTTGATTTTTGATCGGTAGAATTCTCATTTATCTGTTGAAATAAATCCTCAACTGCTGTAAGTAATGTTGGCATCTTCTTGTAATCGGACTTTTCTTCTTCTTCAAATATTCTCTTCATCTCTTCATTAGGCTTAACATAATTCAGGGTGATCCTATCACACCCGGAATTGTTTTCACCGTCATTAGCTTCTTCCATAACTTCATTAACAACATTATTATTACTAACATCCTTCACTATTAATTTATTTTTCATTTCATTTTCGTCTTTTCTTCCTAGATTATTGCATGGTAGGTGCTTTGATTCTTCCGTCATCTTCATAAACATTTCGTTCATCCTCTCTGACCAATCAACTTTCTTACTTTTCTTCCCTTCACTTCTTCTCTTCAATGCCTCATCTATAAGAGTCCATTTCTTCTCGGACCGTGTGTTCGAGTTTATTGTCTCTTGATGAATGTTTGGGATCCCTGTTGCTGTTGCTGAGGGGTTTTGGATCCCAATTGACCCCCAGCGTTGCCGTTTCCCCATGCTTGTTTTAACGGTATGCATGTCGGACAGTTATTGAATGTATATCCTTGAGTCCCGCAAACTTGGCATGAGAAGTTGTTCTGTTGTGACCTAGATGGGCAGAAGTTAGCCTTGTGTCCATTTTGTTTGCAAATGTAGCAAGTTACAGACGGACATTCTGAGGCTCTGTGTCCCACCTGGTTACAGTGAAAACAGGCTCCAATGAATCTCTGATTAACAGCAGAGTTTCCGATTTGTGATTGTTGGTTAAACCGAGGCCTAGCCCCTGTTTGGTTTTGAGAGAAATTTCCTTGATTACCAGCATTTCCCCAATTTCCAACATTTCCTCCGTTGTTAGTCGAATTTCCAGCATTTACCATATTTCCATAACCACCATTATTTTGTTTATACGGTCGGTTGTTTTGCCAGTTCGTCCATTTTTGTGTTGGTTGTCCATTTTGTTGAGGTCTAGTCACATTTGCAGCAAATTGGGGTACGTTTACCGCAGCTACTGTCGGTGGAGGCATCATATCAGGTAACTCCACTGTTGCTTGTATGCTTGGTTCCTTTGACGATTGTTTTGCCTTCTTATTCGTACCCTTTTTGGTGTTCTTGTTTTTCTTATCCTCTGTTTGGACAGGGCAAGTTTCCGACACGTCTTTTCCATCGATTGTTGCAACTCTACCGACTTTCAATGATTCCGGTGCTGCTGCTTCAGGAATTTTTGTATTCTCTATTGACGGAGGTGGTCTAAATCTTTTATCTAAATCAATTTTATCCTCGTATCTTCTACCATATTTTTCAATTTGTTCGTATGTTTTGCATTTTCTCTCAGGCATGTGGTCTCTGTAATCTGGTTTCAAGTTTCTCCAGACTACTTTGATCTGTCTTGCCATGGAAGGAGGAGTCCTTAAATGAGAGAATATGTGTTTCATACAACTCACGTAATTGGTTATGGTTTCGGACTTCCCTTGAGTTCGCTTCCACGCTTCATCCCACACATCTGTTTCCGTCAGTTTTTTCATGAATTGTGCACGGAATGCTTTAAGAAAGTCTTTCCATCCTTTCTTCCGCAATTCATCGTGCACATTGGTATACCAACGACCTGCTTTCTTCGTGAAAACAAATGGTAACCCTTTGAAAAATTGTTTATCCGTCATTTTCATATTCATGCGGAAATTGGTTAGCCTGCTTAGAAACTCGTTTGGATTGTCCTTTTCCTCACCAGAGTATGTGAGATTCCAACTCTTAAATGCTCTGATAATTTGATCATTCTCTTGGAATTGGGAATTTTTCGACTTCTTCTTTTGTTTATTTTTCTTCTTATTTTTCTTATTCTGTACCTCATCATCATCTGAGTTTAATAATCTTCACTACTACTGTTAGAATCATCACTGCTAGTATCTTCTTCATCATCACTATCATCAGAGTTATCATCATCATCACTACTATCATCAGAATTCGAGTCTTCACTATCATCTGTACTATTCTTTTTCTTATTCTTCTTTGTTTTCTTCTTTTCTATTTTCTTTTTCTTATCATCCTTCATTTTCTTGTGCTTTTTCGTGTTTGTCCCCTTTTTCTTTTCAGTTTTCTGTTCTGTATTTTGATTTTCTTCTGCTGGAGTAGTGCCCTGCATTGGTTCTTTAAGATACCTTTCTTCTTCATTAGGTCCCGATTTGTCTTCCTTTTGTGGATGTTGTCTATGATTCCTCTCGTGCGATGGTGTGCTTGCTCTTTGGCTTAGGTTCATCTGTTCTAGGTTATCCATAAATTGGTTGACCATCTGTCCAATGCTAGTGTTTACTCCAGCTTCTCTATTATCTGCGTTATTATTTTCCTTCCTTATACTATTATGCCGTTTATGTGTCCTTTTTCGTCTCTCTGCATTACCTGAATCCGTGCTGCAATCATCATCACTGGTAAATGATGAGGTTGAGTCTCTTTGTGGTACTTGTGTGAATGGTTTCAAAGGCTTTTTACTAGTCTCCTTTTGTTGGTTGTTTTGCACACTCTGTTGCTTTGTAGTTTCCTCTAGTGCCTCACAGATCGGTATCGCAGTTAGGTTGATACTTTCTTGTGCCAACTGGTGAGAAGAATCCGGACCATTTTTGTGGCTGTATTCGTTTGTTCTTATTGTGTTTAGACTCGTATTTGTTCGCTCTTCTCTTAGTAATTTTTGTACTTCCGGCATTACTAGTAATCGTCTGTCCAAATTTTGCAACCAAATTTTCTGTGATGCTGAGGTCGATTGGATCAGACCTTGTTGTGTTGATATTAATCTCATCGTCGTATTTCCTACAAATGTCGACGCCATCGATACTGTTGGTGTGCAACTTGTAGTAGTGGACGTTGTAACGACACAAGATGCTGCATTCGTTGGAACTACTTGTTGTTCCTTTCCTGAGTGTGACGGTAGTCCTCTACTTGTTGATGGGATGTTGGATAAATCTGTCATTTGATCTCTTTCCTTCATGTTTTCCTTCCTCTGTGGTACTTCTGTTCCATCAGATTCTGTACCAGTTGAAGGATCCCTATCCTGTCGTTCGTCAACTCTACGTATCCATGGTACATCTTGTCTTGATTGTCGTAGACTTCCTCTAAATAATCGTGAGACTAATGTTGGCTTTCTGCCTTTTGTACTTAATCCCATTTTCGCTAATAATACTGATAATTCTGTTATAGTATAAGAGTCTATCCTTGTATAAGCTATTACTGCCTCTTCATCTTCTTGTAATATTTTCTCTAACCATTCAGTATTTTTACTTTTTCGAACAGCCATCTTTAATAAATTTCAAAATTCGACAATAATATTACTGAAATAATTTAAACTTTCTTCTAAATTCTTATATTTCCTCAATATAATACTTAAATCCGTCAAAATTAAAAAAAAATTATCTAAATCCTTCAATAACTTTTCCTTAACTACAGCAATAATTTATTCACTAAACCAACAATTAATTTTCACAACAGCTCATAATAACAATAATTATTATCCAAAGGGGAGTTTATTTTATTTAACACGTAGCCAATTTACGATTAAAATAATTGAAGTTATTCACGAAAATGCACGTTTCAGATTTATTACTGTGGGTTCTATTCTAATATCTGTTTACCATCAATATAAATAAGTTACCATCAATTTCCATCAATTTGCCATCAATATAAATAAGTTTCCTTCAATTTCCATCAATTTATTATCAATATAAGTTATAAATGGTTATTAATACATATATAAGCATAAACATAAATATAGATATAAATAATTAAATATCATAAGATTTATAGAAATTATATATATATATATATATATATATATATATATATATCCCTAGTGTCACACCGAATTAATTAAATAAATATTTAAAAATGATTATTAATAATATTAATGAATACCACCATTCACTGAAAAGATTTCCTTTAATTCGCTGAAACAGAAAAATTTTCCATCAACATCAACAACAATATCTTCAAATATCCTTCAATCTTCCTAAAAGAAATTTTCCATCAACATGAAATTTAATAATCAATATTAAATTATATAATTTATATGTTTTAAATGTGGTGTGACACAAAATATTATAATACTTATAAATAAATTAATTTTTAATTGATAGATTTCTCAATAATTGGATGGTAACCTCGCAAAAAGTATACGTAATAAAATTATGAAAGAAAATGGATTTTTGTGGGCAGAATTACACTTGTAGTATCTCTCACACTCACATACACATACTATTGGATTATTGCGGTAAAAGAAATTTTTCCTATGTTATTTATATTTTAAATTATATAAAATGTTGGACGCCAATTTGTGACGTAGCGTTTCCTTCAAATATGAATAAGATAGGAATCCCGTACACTACGTACAACAATTAATAATAATAATAATAATAATCTGGATAAATATGCGTATGTCTATTTAAACAATTAGGGGGAATTAACTTTCGTCCTTCGTCTTATCAAGATGGCTGGCTCAGCACGTGCACGAATTTCTTACCTGTGCCGTGGATCCTTGTCTCGCCGACGGGAAAATGGCGGGACTAAATGAATTCTTTCTAATATATATATATTTAATTACAGTCACAAAAGGGAGGTAATTAAAATCACACAAAAGGAGAATGAATTTAATTATCCACATAAAGGAGTAATCAATTATTTATTCACTTCACTTATAATATTTTTCTACAAATTTGCTTTTTACAGACGAAGTCGCGAACTATTTATTAACATAGGAAAAACTATTATAGTGCGATTTTTATTATAATCTATAATAATTATTCATTAAAAATCCCGAATTTATAACATAAACGCGATACCGCAAATAATCCAATAAAAATAATAATATATTCACATACGAAATAACGTGGCCGGCGGGCAGTCCACTTACCGCACGCGAGTCGATATTTCCAAATCCTCCGATAGTAAATATCTCCTGAACTCCTCTCAACTAGATTTTTCCTCCAAACAATACTCTCAATAAAAATAACCTCCTTCTTCTCTCAACGATAATTCTCCTCAATCTCAATAAATCCAAATAATAATCAACACTCTCAAACAATCTCTGAACTTGGTAAAAATACACTTGCGTCTCTTTTAACGGATCAGCTAGTAATGATTTCCTCTCCTCCTTTTTCCGCTTTCTTCTTCCTTTTTTCTATTTCCTTCAAAGCCGACCCGCGGCGCTGTCAACTTCCTTCATTTTGAATATGGCACCCGTTTTCCATCATTGGCAGGTCAACAGGTGCTATCGATACTACTGCCACCTTCATTCCTCCAGTATTATTCCTTCAAACCTATCGGTGCGAATATTATTTCCAGTCCCAAGTGTTAGCTGGGCTAGCGCCTCCACTTGTGCAATTCGCACTCTTCTTTTCTCTCTCTTACACACTGGAGTTGAGTACGAGAGAGTCCCGCGCTTCGTTGCGCCTGCGCGCTCTCTCGGTAGTCCTCGTGGTGCAAGCGAGTGAGCTCCCCCCCCTCTCCGCCGCCGCCTATGTACACGCATACGGCAGTATTGCTTCGCGCGCGAGTCCGTTCTCTCTCTCCGTCTCTCTCACTTTCGTGTGTACGGATACTCGGCGGTTGTGCAGTGGTTCGAACCTGGTGCGGCTTCACGGCGACGACGTCTACGAGGAAAGGAGTTCTCATCATCCTGAGGTGTTGTCTGCGCGGGTCGGCGTTTCCATCACTTCTCCTTCACCAGCAGCGAGTAACCTCTCTCTCTCTTCTCTTCAACTAGCTCGACGTTATGGTAAGTATTATTTGTTTATTCATCTCTCCTTATCTCCGACACATAAAACAAACCAATTCAATTCCATTATTTCCCATCCTTTCCTTTTATTTATTCATACGACTCGGTGATGACAATGGCTGAGGCTTTGTTATACATTGTTTACCTTTTTCCTAACCTCTCTAGTACCACATGTCAACCTTACCTCTAACCTATCCCATGCACTACAATTATTATTTATAAACTCTACTTATTTAATTTAAACAATCATGTAATTCGTTATTACTCTAATTTAATATCTTTCCCTACAGGTAACGATGCCCAGGACCAGCAGGAGCCAGTGCCAAGGAGTCGCCAAACCACCAACGTAGGAGTTTTCCTGACCCAGGAGGAGGTATCATCGACATTTACACACAGGTAATGCACAGGCATTACCTGTGTTAGGTAAGATGTTCCTATTTTAGTATCTTTGGGTTATTACTATATACTAATATCATATATTTGTTTTTCAGGTCGAGACGACAACAAAGTTCAAGATTTTATTTATTCATGTGAGGTATTTACTACCTCACACATGTAATTCGGTTTATGATAATAGGTCTCAGTCTGTTTCCTTGCTAATATCTCATCTTTCGGTGTCAGCCCGTTCCACCTTTGATGATCTGGTACCACCTAAACTGGTAACAATTGGGAGTAAATATAAGTCGTGGGTTACGACTGAGATTAGGAGTCTGATCAAGTCTAGGACCTCGGATTTAAGAGTCTTTAGAACTTTACGACAAATTGAAAACTATGAGAGGTACAAAGTTTTAAGAAATAAAATCTCTAACATGCTTGATAGCATTAAATACAGGTATCTCTCAAATAAACTAATGAATGCAACAGATCCTAGGACTAAATGGAGAGAGCTGAAGAACTAGGGATTGATTTGGGAATTTTGAATGTGAGGAGTATATATCTTCAAGTTGTTTGACGCTTACCACATTGAAAAAAATGAATGATTTCTTTCACAATTATTTCAAAAGTGAATATTCAAAATTGAATCCAATTCGGTTGAAGTTGAAAAAAATTTCGGCCATTTTGAATTTGCCATGTTGATTTTTTCAAATCTGATCTTAGATTCGTAATCAGCGACCCTAAAAACCCCCATATATCAAATTTGGCCAAAATTGGTTGACTTTTGAAAAAAATTTTTCAAATCTGATTTCAGATTCGTTATCAGCGACCTCGAAAACCTAAGTATTCAAAATTTGGTATAAATTAGAAAATTTTTTTAAAAAATGAGAAGTTTCCGATTATTTCATTATGTCACAGACGCCATCCTGGAAAATTTTTCGGAAAAATTCGCAAACATCACATGTTTCAATAATAATATCATTTGCAACATGAATCCGTCTCACGATCTTCGTTAAACCGTTTTATTCTAAACAAGCATGTCAAAATGTTAAAAAATGTATTTCTGATTTTTCACCAAATTTTAACCGCCATTTTTAAATTTTCAAATTTCTTTAATGTGAATTCAAAGGATGGATGGGTTATAATGTTGGGATCTTATATAAGTGCACTCAACACACACTCACAAGGGGAGTACTTGACCTCCGGGAAACGGATCTTATCCTAAATTTGATATGTCTTTTATAATATAAAAATGTGAAGAAAATCAAGTTATCTCTTGCCAATGGCCACTTTTATAAGAGTTATTCGACATCTAATAATAATATCAGTAAAAATTACTTGCAAATTGATCGCTTACGACTCGGAAACATATAGAAATAGGCACTCAAACCACAAACTAGAAGAAAGTTGAGTTCAAGTAGATTTGTTTTGAAAAAAAAGAAGCTCAAATTGCTTAATTTGGAGCAAAGTTATAAAGAAAATAAGAAATTAAAGATTATTAGGCCAAAAAAAACAATAAATTTTTCATATTAAATTTTGGTTAAAATTTCTTTAATTTCTTAGTCTGACCTAATCTATCCTACCTACCCTGATAATACTAAGCACACATTTTCCCTATATTAAACCCCTAGCTAACGTATCACAGCCATCCCATTAAGGGGATGTCGAACTCAAAAAATGGTCATTATTAGTTTTTCTTTTATAAAAAAAAGAATAAATTTTTGAAAAAATCTGAACGTTATGCCCTTAGGTACGTTTTAAACAATATACTTAAATTTTTTTAGATTTTTAAATGTAATTTAATTTTTATTTTTACGTTGAAAATTCGTGTCTTTTTAGATCAATAATTACCGACCGAAAATTATTTATTCAATTATGATCATCAAATTTATTTTTTTTAAAAATTCAAAATGTCATGCCTTCCTTTTTACTTTAAACTACCCATACACTGGGGAATGTATGATTAGCACCGATTTGGGAGCATAAAAAGAGCAACGTTAAAATAATAAAAAAAACTACGCATATGAATTTTATCCGATTTTTAATATTTTTAATAATTTTCAATATTTCCAACGTAGTTTTTATGTTGGCAGGTGTAGATCCCTGTAACTTGGGTTCTACATCCCGTTTACCCAACAGTATCCCTACTAAGCACACTAGCAGCAGCATCACAAATTCTCTGGTGTACGATATTGCAGCACCATCATCGTATCTTTTGTAAGGAGGTGCATCATTGTCAGGAGAGGTATTGCATTACCTCCAGGAGATGTACCATGAACCAGAGAAGCATACAAGCAGCGAAAGGTTCAGCAGTGTTAGATAGTCCACGGTGTCACACCAGCAGCAACGAACAGCACTATGATACTCCTAGCAGCACCGAACATCAGCATTCAAATCCCTGCAGCTATACAACATGAATAATTAGACTGTGCCTTAATTAGAAGGACACAAGGAAGCTTGTAGCTGTACCAAAATATTGGTAGTTACATGCAAGAAAAGGACTGACATGTAAGGTTATGGTAATCATAACAATACCATAACTCTCGAATATTAACAATTTTATAATATAATAAACACTACTTTAGTAAGTAATGTATTACCTTGCAAGCAGCTGGAAACCCTCGCAGCTAAGTTCCAACCAGGAGATCCCGCAGCAGCAGGCCTGACACACATCAGCTAATCGAGTGCCGTGAGAGAGAAAGAGAGAGAGAGAGAGAGAGAGAGAGAGAGAGAGAGATTGATTGATTGATAACATTTATTTGGTACAGTGGGGTAAAACCCCGTATACACTAAAAGAAAATTCGACGTAGAAATTTCATTTACAATAGTAATAAAAAATAAAATAAAATAATAACAATAGTTATTTACAAACTAAAACTAAATAACAAAATAAAATAAAACAAGGTAAATAAACAAAAATACAAATAAAATACGCAGTAATAGGATAACATAATGAATAAAACAATGGGATCAATACAAAGCGCCAAAAATAAAACAAAGATAAAAACAAAGATATAAATTAAATAAATTAAATAAGGAATTACACGTAACATATCGAATAATAATAGTTTGTACTTGGTCGACGAATCCCAGTAAAAATAATATGAAAAATAAGATGAAATAAAATGAAATAAGCTCCTAAAAATCCGGTACTGGAGGGCAATTTATTCCCTCGTTGTTTATCCTCGTCTCCCAAGCTTGTCGATCGAGCTCAGAAAGATAAAGTGAAAGGGATGACTTAAAGGAACTAGCGAGGAGATGGTCAAAATTGGTGTACGGGAGGTGATTGATGAGACAACCCGACACAAAACGTACGCAAGCATTTAATAGTCGCTGTAATTTTAAATTCCTAGTAGCATCCAGATCGAGAGAGAGAGAGAGAGAGAGAGAGAGAGAGAGAGAGAGAGAGAGAGAGAGAGAGAGAGAGCGAGGATCCAAGTATTGGCCGTCCCGTCTAAACCTGTAACACGGAAAACCAATTAGTCGATAAGCGAATAATTACAGAACGATATTAAATAGTAACCTCGAGTATTACATCGCCAGGAAAGCATTATCCTCACACAAGCTAGCAGCCACCATAGGAACCCGTTCTCGTTGTATCCACATGGACGTGGGCACTCACGGATGATACGCTTGAGACGACGGCGGGCATGGAACGTCTAGACGCAGGAAGGTGAATACGCACATCTGGCCCGAGCAGTGAAGCATACCAGACCGCTACTGAGTACTACCGACGCATGTAGGAGATATTGTCTATGTGCGCAGTAGTAGACAGTAGCAGATATTCTAGAAGACGATCTCTAGGACGCCAACGTTTCTGCACGCTTTTGCAGTAAATGCACAACAGTCCTTTCTTTTTGTAAGTGTGCATCCAGTCTCTCTCCTTTCCTCCTTAACCCCTTGCGCAGCAAACCGCCGCAGCTCGTACGCACTTTGAGCATCAATATAAATTCGCCGCAAACGTACGCGGCTAGCGTCTAAACCTTATTATTAATTATTAAAATCTATTATTTGTATTCTTTTACTTAATTGTTTAATTTGCCTTGACGCCATGCTCTCATCCCCAGCGTGACCGTTTCATTAGCGCCCAATGTGATTTTTGGCATGGACAACGTGTTCTTTTTTTGTACATTCATAATGGCATAGTAGTAATTTCTAGGCCGATATTGAAATATACGGGATTAATTTTTCGCATTCGATTTCATTAGTATGTTAATTGAATTTATTATGAAGTGTAAAACTATTTTATATAA
The DNA here is from genome assembly GCA_026168455.1 of Theocolax elegans. Lineage (NCBI taxonomy): Eukaryota > Metazoa > Arthropoda > Insecta > Hymenoptera > Cerocephalidae > Theocolax > Theocolax elegans. The sequence continues at coordinate 62,379,584 of CM047426.1, forward strand.
TTTTGTTCGTATAGTAGCATCTTTAAATTACAGCGCTAATATTTCGAAAAACTCCAATAATAATAAACTTTTGAAATATACTCAATATTTAAGATAAAGTAACTTATAATTTTATTAATCTTTCAATATACAATATTTTTATAATAATTAAAAAAATATATAAGCAGCTCCATTAAGTCTTATTAATAATAAAGTAGATGTTACACCCTATATGAATTACAAAAATTCTTACTTCTTGGGGACAATATTCAGGTGATCAGGGTTACCTTTGAGTCATCTGGACATCGTATTGGATTGTATATATGCCATTTTGCTTGAATTAAAAAAATTCTCACTTCCTGGAGACGATGACTAGGTGGTCCGGGTGCACCCCCATACCACCACTCCCATTCCTTTTAGATTTTACTCCTAGAAAAACCACTAAAATTATTACCTACCATCAGTGCGTCCAAAGATATATGATACGTCTATTTACAAAAAAATATTTACGAATTCCTTACGTCACATCGAGAATAACGTCATAGCAAAAGGTGAAAAAAATTTGATATAAGCAGCTTAATATAATACAAGCACAACGGTATCGCTATCGGAAATAAACTCGATATCTGAATACCCAATTATTACGCTAGCTTCAACAATTCCGACAGATGAAAATTTATACAATAACTTCTTCGTAACAAATACAACCCCTGCAGCAACGCAGAGCACACATGTATACGAACACGTAGCCAAGGACGACAAGCAGCATTCAACCCTCAGCATTCAAAGTAGTGCAGCAAAGAGCAGTAGAACAAAGAGAAAATGAGCTCATCGAAACAAACCAGAACGACCCGAGAAACAGCAGCAGAAAAAATCTTTCCAGTGTGCAATGGTAAGACAAAATAACAGCACAACAGCAGCGGCATGAGCAGGCACACCACAGCAGCACATTCTACGAGCCACATCTACAAAATGAACTTTACAAGAGAAACGCTTCATTTCGCATTCCCAATACCAGCGGCAGCAACATCAAACAAACTTTTCGATGCCAACATGCAGAAATTATTCAAATTGCAGCAATCTTGAGGAGTCGCTATTCACAAAAAAAAAGGAACCGTGGAAATTTTCTTTAGTTACCACAATCAACTAAAAGGAGCAAAGAAAAGCAATCACGTTTCGGTCGTCAGTGCCACCTTCTTCAGACTTCTGAAATAAACACTGTAATTGGTATTTAAAAATTTTGACGCAAGTCGATTTAAGTGTCCGCTTCTCTTTATATTATCTTTATTTATTTTGACGTTTGCTTGTTAATAATGAGGAAAAAGAAGCGGATATTTAAATCGATTTGCGACGAAATTTTTTAATATCAATTACAGTGTTTATTTTACAAGTCTGAAGAGATTGGTTTTGACTACCGAAACGTTACAAAAAGGAAAGAATGTGTTAAAGTTTTTTTTCACCTTCATTTGACTCGAGAAGTTCGTTAAATTTTCAACAATCAATCTTATAAAACCACCGAGTGATAAAATCAAAACATCGACGAGGATAAATCCACCTAGTCACAAGTTATTGCAAATCCCAATCTTATTGGAATTTGTATTCTTGACATATTAAATGGTTATTTCCTTTTGTGATATCAATAATGTTATTCTTGGTAATGATACTTATTTGAATTTATTGATGTGTGAAAAAATTTCAGCTTCGATTGCGTATTTCATTAATTTCGTTACCAATAGTGATTGCTCTTTCACTAATGCTCGGTCGGTTGATTTGATATTTTTTATTGGATGTATGTATAAAACCATTAGAAACTTTTAATTGCATATAATTTTAATATTCTTTTTACTTTAAAGTTATTTGAACTGGACCAATTAATAATTATCTAGTCTAGACATAAATTAAATGCCAAATTGTGATCTATTTTGGTCAATCTTCCACGGGTAAACCTTAATAATGACATAGTTACTTTATTTGCCACCATTCAAAATTTTAAATTGGTCTTGTTCGAGCTATCATCGAGAACTGCTGTGTCTACTAGTAGCTTCTCAACAGAAATCGGGAAAATATAGTGCTATTTACAATTGTGAATTTAATATAGTGATCGTGTTATCAGCGACAGTTAATATTAAGTATAATCACTGTTGCGGCGTCGCCGATATTCTTCATTACCACACAATAACACAATTAAAAGTACAACAAACAATGGAATAAATCAACCAAATTTAGAAAACGAAATACAGTCCTACTCAAATGTTTTGACATAAAGACAAAAAACTAAACGTGAAAATGCCATCATTATTGAATCAAGGGAAGGCATAACAATAGATGATTACCTAGACGGTTTAGAACAACACGTTGACTTAAATGTGGTCAGATATATTTTTAAAATTTCCGGTAGTAGAGTGTGTCTGTTTTGTTTGTAAACAGGTTGGCCACATAGTAAGATCAAAATCACTCTCAAAACAACCTAATTATAAACACTAATATAGAATCTCTAACTAACATCTGCTCCGATCCTCAAGTTCTATTAACAAGCAACGATGATAGAAATTCACCACCACAAAACAATATTTCAACACAAGCCAACGATAGTACTCTGGATACAACTGGCAAAAGTCAATCATTAAAACATTCTCCATCTTCTATCATATCTGCAGAATCAACGGAATTTCTAGTAGAAGAAACAGATAACATGATGGTGGATGAATCAAATCTTGATTTCCCAGAACTAGTAGAAATAATGATAATAAAGATGAAAATTTCGTAAAACTTAAACTAAAAAGCAAAAACAAGAAAATAATAGTATAGACACTCATGACAATAAGATAAAACAAACGTTAAATCTCGAAGAAATTATCAAACCCGCAAATCAGCATTTACAATCCATCAAAACAAAACAGTAATATACTTTGATAAATTTCATGAATTTCTGGAATACTCACATGGTAATACAAACACACTGGAATTAGCCTCACCATATACGACCATAGATCGACGAACTTATCGAAATGATAGACATTGCATATCTCAATATTAACATTAATATTCTGAAAAGTAGACTCACAATATTGAAGAAACAACTAAAAAACCAACAACTAAGTGACTCAGACAAACGAACAATTTACTCTCAAGACGAATTTTACTAAGTATAATTAAATTAAAACGAAATCTCAAATATATAAGCAGCTCCATTAAGTCTTATTAATAATAAGTAGATGTTACACCCTATATGAATTACAAAAATTCTTACTTCTTGGGGACAATATTCAGGTGATCAGGGTTACCTTTGAGTCATCTGGACATCGTATTGGATTGTATATATGCCATTTTGCTTGAATTAAAAAAATTCTCACTTCCTGGAGACGATGACTAGGTGGTCCGGGTGCACCCCCATACCACCACTCCCATTCCTTTTAGATTTTACTCCTAGAAAAAACCACTAAAATTATTACCTACCATCAGTGCGTCCAAAGATATATGATACGTCTATTTACAAAAAAATATTTACGAATTCCTTACGGTCACATCGAGAATAACGTCATAGCAAAAGGTGAAAAAAATTTGATATAAGCAGCTTAATATAATACAAGCACAACGGTATCGCTATCGGAAATAAACTCGATATCTGAATACCCAATTATTACGCTAGCTTCAACAATTCCGACAGATGAAAATTTATACAATAACTTCTTCGTAACAAATACAACCCCTGCAGCAACGCAGAGCACACATGTATACGAACACGTAGCCAAGGACGACAAGCAGCATTCAACCCTCAGCATTCAAAGTAGTGCAGCAAAGAGCAGTAGAACAAAGAGAAAATGAGCTCATCGAAACAAACCAGAACGACCCGAGAAACAGCAGCAGAAAAAATCTTTCCAGTGTGCAATGGTAAGACAAAATAACAGCACAACAGCAGCGGCATGAGCAGGCACACCACAGCAGCACATTCTACGAGCCACATCTACAAAATGAACTTTACAAGAGAAACGCTTCATTTCGCATTCCCAATACCAGCGGCAGCAACATCAAACAAACTTTTCGATGCCAACATGCAGAAATTATTCAAATTGCAGCAATCTTGAGGAGTCGCTATTCACAAAAAAAAAGGAACCGTGGAAATTTTCTTTAGTTACCACAATCAACTAAAAGGAGCAAAGAAAAGCAATCACGTTTCGGTCGTCAGTGCCACCTTCTTCAGACTTCTGAAATAAACACTGTAATTGGTATTTAAAAATTTTGACGCAAGTCGATTTAAGTGTCCGCTTCTCTTTATATTATCTTTATTTATTTTGACGTTTGCTTGTTAATAATGAGGAAAAAGAAGCGGATATTTAAATCGATTTGCGACGAAATTTTTTAATATCAATTACAGTGTTTATTTTACAAGTCTGAAGAGATTGGTTTTGACTACCGAAACGTTACAAAAAGGAAAGAATGTGTTAAAGTTTTTTTTCACCTTCATTTGACTCGAGAAGTTCGTTAAATTTTCAACAATCAATCTTATAAAACCACCGAGTGATAAAATCAAAACATCGACGAGGATAAATCCACCTAGTCACAAGTTATTGCAAATCCCAATCTTATTGGAATTTGTATTCTTGACATATTAAATGGTTATTTCCTTTTGTGATATCAATAATGTTATTCTTGGTAATGATACTTATTTGAATTTATTGATGTGTGAAAAAATTTCAGCTTCGATTGCGTATTTCATTAATTTCGTTACCAATAGTGATTGCTCTTTCACTAATGCTCGGTCGGTTGATTTGATATTTTTTATTGGATGTATGTATAAAACCATTAGAAACTTTTAATTGCATATAATTTTAATATTCTTTTTACTTTAAAGTTATTTGAACTGGACCAATTAATAATTATCTAGTCTAGACATAAATTAAATGCCAAATTGTGATCTATTTTGGTCAATCTTCCACGGGTAAACCTTAATAATGACATAGTTACTTTATTTGCCACCATTCAAAATTTTAAATTGGTCTTGTTCGAGCTATCATCGAGAACTGCTGTGTCTACTAGTAGCTTCTCAACAGAAATCGGGAAAATATAGTGCTATTACAATTGTGAATTTAATATAGTGATCGTGTTATCAGCGACAGTTAATATTAAGTATAATCACTGTTGCGGCGTCGCCGATATTCTTCATTACCACACAATAACACAATTAAAAGTACAACAAACAATGGAATAAATCACCAAATTTAGAAAACGAAATACAGTCCTACTCAAATGTTTTGACATAAAGACAAAAAACTAAACGTGAAAATGCCATCATTATTGAATCAAGGGAAGGCATAACAATAGATGATTACCTAGACGGTTTAGAACAACACGTTGACTTAAATGTGGTCAGATATATTTTTAAAATTTCCGGTAGTAGAGTGTGTCTGTTTTGTTTGTAAACAGGTTGGCCACATAGTAAGATCAAAATCACTCTCAAAACAACCTAATTATAACACTAATATAGAATCTCTAACTAACATCTGCTCCGATCCTCAAGTTCTATTAACAAGCAACGATGATAGAATTCACCACCACAAAACAATATTTCAACACAAGCCAACGATAGTACTCTGGATACAACTGGCAAAAGTCAATCATTAAAACATTCTCCATCTTCTATCATATCTGCAGAATCAACGGAATTTCTAGTAGAAGAAACAGATAACATGATGGTGGATGAATCAAATCTTGATTTCCCAGAACTAGTAGAAATAATGATAATAAGATGAAAATTTCGTAAAACTTAAAACTAAAAAGCAAAAACAAGAAAATAATAGTATAGACACTCATGACAATAAGATAAAACAAACGTTAAATCTCGAAGAAATTATCAAACCCGCAAATCAAGCATTTACAATCCATCAAAACAAAACAGTAATATACTTTGATAAATTTCATGAATTTCTGGAATACTCACATGGTAATACAAACACACTGGAATTAGCCTCACCATATACGACCATAGATCGACGAACTTATCGAAATGATAGACATTGCATATCTCAATATTAACATTAATATTCTGAAAAGTAGACTCACAATATTGAAGAAACAACTAAAAAACCAACAACTAAGTGACTCAGACAAACGAACAATTTACTCTCAAGACGAATTTTACTAAGTATAATTAAATTAAAACGAAATCTCAAATATATAAATCTCAATAAAAAACTTTTAAGTGACAAATATCTTACAATAACAATGAAGTGTCATACAACTGAAAACTTAAGGCTACAATTTTGGAACTGCAGAAGCATAAATAATAAAAAAGAAGAATTGCACAATATACTAAAGAACATCGATATTTTCATTGGAGTAGAAACTTGGCTCAACGAGAAAGATACCAACTTTCAATTTTCTGGATTTAAAACGTTTAGAAAAGACCGACTGCACGGTAGAGGAGGTGGTACTATAATACTAATACGTAATAATTTAGCTTATAAAGAACGAGATAGCCTGATAAGTCCGCACAACACTGCCGAAATATGCGGTGTTACAATTACCAATACTAAGCCTCATGTATACATTATTACTTGTTATAAAGCTCCTCACTCAACTCTTTCAGAAAAACAATGGACACCAATTTGCAGAAAAAATAAATTTAGCATTAAACAAAATAAGTCCATCCTGGACTGCAATCAATTCTAAATATAATGCCAAATTGTATCGAAAATCAAATCTTAAGTTTGTATGTTTCCACATTACAGAGTCACTTGTGCGGTTGGACTCACTTGCCCTGCAAGACTAAACAACATCGATAAAAACTATTTTTGCAAGGAACAGAAATGCAACAACAGGAACGTTCACAACTGCTAGAGCCATGTTAACAAGATTTTGGTGAAAAATAAGGAAAAAATGTTTAAAAAAGTAATAATATTAAACAATAATATGAGCATTTAAAAAAAAAATTAAAGTGTTTTAAAAAAAATGTAAAAGAGTGATGCACTAAACAGTATACTAGTTATACTGATTAAGTTGCAAAACTCTTATTAAATATAGTATTAGGTTAATTTAGTATTAGGATATAGTGTTAAGTTCTCCGGCTCCTATGTACAGGTGCAGTGTGCACCTTTATAGGATACATTTATTGTAAAATATTGTAATGTCTGGAGTTAATAATAAATATATAAATAATAAGTTCGGCTTTTAACTATTCCGAATTTAACTTAGCGCTAAACAGCAAGAATACTGGTTCCAGCCAAGGCTTCGCCGGTATCGACTATCTTGTCCTTCAAACTTATCGATTTATATATATATATATACCAAATGAAATATACTTAACAAGTCTGAAGAGATTGGTTTTGACTACCGAAACGTTACAAAAAGGAAAGAATGTGTTAAAGTTTTTTTTCACCTTCATTTGACTCGAGAAGTTCGTTAAATTTTCAACAATCAATCTTATAAAACCACCGAGTGATAAAATCAAAACATCGACGAGGATAAATCCACCTAGTCACAAGTTATTGCAAATCCCAATCTTATTGGAATTTGTATTCTTGACATATTAAATGGTTATTTCCTTTTGTGATATCAATAATGTTATTCTTGGTAATGATACTTATTTGAATTTATTGATGTGTGAAAAAATTTCAGCTTCGATTGCGTATTTCATTAATTTCGTTACCAATAGTGATTGCTCTTTCACTAATGCTCGGTCGGTTGATTTGATATTTTTTATTGGATGTATGTATAAAACCATTAGAAACTTTTAATTGCATATAATTTTAATATTCTTTTTACTTTAAAGTTATTTGAACTGGACCAATTAATAATTATCTAGTCTAGACATAAATTAAATGCCAAATTGTGATCTATTTTGGTCAATCTTCCACGGGTAAACCTTAATAATGACATAGTTACTTTATTTGCCACCATTCAAAATTTTAAATTGGTCTTGTTCGAGCTATCATCGAGAACTGCTGTGTCTACTAGTAGCTTCTCAACAGAAATCGGGAAAATATAGTGCTATTTACAATTGTGAATTTAATATAGTGATCGTGTTATCAGCGACAGTTAATATTAAGTATAATCACTGTTGCGGCGTCGCCGATATTCTTCATTACCACACAATAACACAATTAAAAGTACAACAAACAATGGAATAAATCAACCAAATTTAGAAAACGAAATACAGTCCTACTCAAATGTTTTGACATAAAGACAAAAAACTAAACGTGAAAATGCCATCATTATTGAATCAAGGGAAGGCATAACAATAGATGATTACCTAGACGGTTTAGAACAACACGTTGACTTAAATGTGGTCAGATATATTTTTAAAATTTCCGGTAGTAGAGTGTGTCTGTTTTGTTTGTAAACAGGTTGGCCACATAGTAAGATCAAAATCACTCTCAAAACAACCTAATTATAAACACTAATATAGAATCTCTAACTAACATCTGCTCCGATCCTCAAGTTCTATTAACAAGCAACGATGATAGAAATTCACCACCACAAAACAATATTTCAACACAAGCCAACGATAGTACTCTGGATACAACTGGCAAAAGTCAATCATTAAAACATTCTCCATCTTCTATCATATCTGCAGAATCAACGGAATTTCTAGTAGAAGAAACAGATAACATGATGGTGGATGAATCAAATCTTGATTTCCCAGAACTAGTAGAAATAATGATAATAAAGATGAAAATTTCGTAAAACTTAAAACTAAAAAGCAAAAACAAGAAAATAATAGTATAGACACTCATGACAATAAGATAAAACAAACGTTAAATCTCGAAGAAATTATCAAACCCGCAAATCAAGCATTTACAATCCATCAAAACAAAACAGTAATATACTTTGATAAATTTCATGAATTTCTGGAATACTCACATGGTAATACAAACACTGGAATTAGCCTCACCATATACGACCATAGATCGACGAACTTATCGAAATGATAGACATTGCATATCTCAATATTAACATTAATATTCTGAAAAGTAGACTCACAATATTGAAGAAACAACTAAAAAACCAACAACTAAGTGACTCAGACAAACGAACAATTTACTCTCAAGACGAATTTTACTAAGTATAATTAAATTAAACGAAATCTCAAATATATAAATCTCAATAAAAAACTTTTTAAGTGACAAATATCTTACAATAACAATGAAGTGTCATACAACTGAAAACTTAAGGCTACAATTTTGGAACTGCAGAAGCATAAATAATAAAAAAGAAGAATTGCACAATATACTAAAGAACATCGATATTTTCATTGGAGTAGAAACTTGGCTCAACGAGAAAGATACCAACTTTCAATTTTCTGGATTTAAAACGTTTAGAAAAGACCGACTGCACGGTAGAGGAGGTGGTACTATAATACTAATACGTAATAATTTAGCTTATAAAGAACGAGATAGCCTGATAAGTCCGCACAACACTGCCGAAATATGCGGTGTTACAATTACCAATACTAAGCCTCATGTATACATTATTACTTGTTATAAAGCTCCTCACTCAACTCTTTCAGAAAAACAATGGACACCAATTTGCAGAAAAAATAAATTTAGCATTAAACAAAATAAGTCCATCCTGGACTGCAATCAATTCTAATATAATGCCAAATTGTATCGAAAATCAATCTTAAGTTTGTATGTTTCCACATTACAGAGTCACTTGTGCGGTTGGACTCACTTGCCCTGCAAGACTAAACAACATCGATAAAACTATTTTTGCAAGGAACAGAAATGCAACAACAGGAACGTTCACAACTGCTAGAGCCATGTTAACAAGATTTTGGTGAAAAATAAGGAAAAAATGTTTAAAAAAGTAATAATAAAACAATAATATGAGCATTTAAAAAAAAATTAAAGTGTTTTAAAAAAAATGTAAAAGAGTGATGCACTAAACAGTATACTAGTTATACTGATTAAGTTGCAAAACTCTTATTAAATAGTATTAGGTTAATTTAGTATTAGGATTAGTGTTAAGTTCTCCGGCTCCTATGTACAGGTGCAGTGTGCACCTTTATAGGATACATTTATTGTAAAATATTGTAATGTCTGGAGTTAATAATAAATATATAAATAATAAGTTCGGCTTTTAACTATTCCGAATTTAACTTAGCGCTAAACAGCAAGAATACTGGTTCCAGCCAAGGCTTCGCCGGTATCGACTATCTTGTCCTTCAAAACTTATCGATTTATATATATATATACCAAATGAAATATACTTAACAAGTATTTTTCCGAACAGTTAGAATAAGTATTACGTACACTTTATTGAAAAAGCGGATGGAAAAAATGTCAGACCAATATACTTGGCATCTTGTGTTAGTAAATTACTAGAATCAATGATCAAAAATAGGCTATAATGGTGGGTAGAGAAAAACAACCTACTCCCCAAAAGTCAGTCAGGATTTAGAAAAGGGCTAATTTACTACTATATATAGAAGAATCTTTTGAACGCAAAGGTGACGTACTTGCTGCGTTTCTCGATGTCAGTGGTGCGTTCGACAATGTAGATGTAAATACGTTATTAAATATGTTAGCTGAAATCAGATGTCCACTAATTCTTGTTAAATTCATTAAAGCTCAAGTCTACCAAAGAGAGATACACACTGACATCTCTGACAAAGCTGCAAGAACTGAGAAAAATATTACGTTGATTTAATCAAGTTTTAGTTGGATCAACAAAAGCGCTTAGTTCCCGGCGGCGAACAAAATATTTCATTGGAAGAAACAAATAATTTCTTTGAACGAAACAGATATTTAATTACTTCAAATAAATATTTGGTGAAACGAAGCATTTGATTTGTAACAATGATTAAGCAGGAAATTAATCCAACCAAATAATTAATTAAATGAAAACTACAATTTCTTCTTCCAACCAACACTTTCTTAAACCAATGAAATATTTATTAGACACAACCAAATATTTTGTTAAACTGATTGAATATTTCATTCATTTCTTTTTCGCAATATAATTTGAAACAAATATTTCATTGAACGAAGAAAAGATTACTTGAACCAACGTTTTATTTAATTGAATCAATACCACGATTTCTTCTTCCAACAAAAGCTGGTTTAAACCAACAAAATATTTTGTAGAGGCAATTAAATATTATGTTAAATATATAAAATATTATTTTCCACTATACAAAATTTTAAATTGGTCTTGTTCGAGCTATCATCGAGAACTGCTGTGTCTACTAGTAGCTTCTCAACAGAAATCGGGAAAATATAGTGCTATTTACAATTGTGAATTTAATATAGTGATCGTGTTATCAGCGACAGTTAATATTAAGTATAATCACTGTTGCGGCGTCGCCGATATTCTTCATTACCACACAATAACACAATTAAAAGTACAACAAACAATGGAATAAATCAACCAAATTTAGAAAACGAAATACAGTCCTACTCAAATGTTTTGACATAAAGACAAAAACTAAACGTGAAAATGCCATCATTATTGAATCAAGGGAAGGCATAACAATAGATGATTACCTAGACGGTTTAGAACAACACGTTGACTTAAATGTGGTCAGATATATTTTTAAAATTTCCGGTAGTAGAGTGTGTCTGTTTTGTTTGTAAACAGGTTGGCCACATAGTAAGATCAAAATCACTCTCAAAACAACCTAATTATAAACACTAATATAGAATCTCTAACTAACATCTGCTCCGATCCTCAAGTTCTATTAACAAGCAACGATGATAGAAATTCACCACCACAAAACAATATTTCAACACAAGCCAACGATAGTACTCTGGATACAACTGGCAAAAGTCAATCATTAAAACATTCTCCATCTTCTATCATATCTGCAGAATCAACGGAATTTCTAGTAGAAGAAACAGATAACATGATGGTGGATGAATCAAATCTTGATTTCCCAGAACTAGTAGAAATAATGATAATAAAGATGAAAATTTCGTAAAACTTAAAACTAAAAAGCAAAAACAAGAAAATAATAGTATAGACACTCATGACAATAAGATAAAACAAACGTTAAATCTCGAAGAAATTATCAAACCCGCAAATCAAGCATTTACAATCCATCAAAACAAAACAGTAATATACTTTGATAAATTTCATGAATTTCTGGAATACTCACATGGTAATACAAACACACTGGAATTAGCCTCACCATATACGACCATAGATCGACGAACTTATCGAAATGATAGACATTGCATATCTCAATATTAACATTAATATTCTGAAAAGTAGACTCACAATATTGAAGAAACAACTAAAAAACCAACAACTAAGTGACTCAGACAAACGAACAATTTACTCTCAAGACGAATTTTACTAAGTATAATTAAATTAAAACGAAATCTCAAATATATAAATCTCAATAAAAAACTTTTTAAGTGACAAATATCTTACAATAACAATGAAGTGTCATACAACTGAAAACTTAAGGCTACAATTTTGGAACTGCAGAAGCATAAATAATAAAAAAGAAGAATTGCACAATATACTAAAGAACATCGATATTTTCATTGGAGTAGAAACTTGGCTCAACGAGAAAGATACCAACTTTCAATTTTCTGGATTTAAAACGTTTAGAAAAGACCGACTGCACGGTAGAGGAGGTGGTACTATAATACTAATACGTAATAATTTAGCTTATAAAGAACGAGATAGCCTGATAAGTCCGCACAACACTGCCGAAATATGCGGTGTTACAATTACCAATACTAAGCCTCATGTATACATTATTACTTGTTATAAAGCTCCTCACTCAACTCTTTCAGAAAAACAATGGACACCAATTTGCAGAAAAAATAAATTTAGCATTAAACAAAATAAGTCCATCCTGGACTGCAATCAATTCTAATATAATGCCAAATTGTATCGAAAATCAAATCTTAAGTTTGTATGTTTCCACATTACAGAGTCACTTGTGCGGTTGGACTCACTTGCCCTGCAAGACTAAACAACATCGATAAAACTATTTTTGCAAGGAACAGAAATGCAACAACAGGAACGTTCACAACTGCTAGAGCCATGTTAACAAGATTTTGGTGAAAAATAAGGAAAAAATGTTTAAAAAAGTAATAATATTAAACAATAATATGAGCATTTAAAAAAAAATTAAAGTGTTTTAAAAAAAATGTAAAAGAGTGATGCACTAAACAGTATACTAGTTATACTGATTAAGTTGCAAAACTCTTATTAAATATAGTATTAGGTTAATTTAGTATTAGGATATAGTGTTAAGTTCTCCGGCTCCTATGTACAGGTGCAGTGTGCACCTTTATAGGATACATTTATTGTAAAATATTGTAATGTCTGGAGTTAATAATAAATATATAAATAATAAGTTCGGCTTTTAACTATTCCGAATTTAACTTAGCGCTAAACAGCAAGAATACTGGTTCCAGCCAAGGCTTCGCCGGTATCGACTATCTTGTCCTTCAAAACTTATCGATTTATATATATATATATACCAAATGAAATATACTTAACAAGTATTTTTCCGAACAGTTAGAATAAGTATTACGTACACTTTATTGAAAAAGCGGATGGAAAAAATGTCAGACCAATATACTTGGCATCTTGTGTTAGTAAATTACTAGAATCAATGATCAAAAATAGGCTATAATGGTGGGTAGAGAAAAACAACCTACTCCCCAAAAGTCAGTCAGGATTTAGAAAAGGGCTAATTTACTACTATATATAGAAGAATCTTTTGAACGCAAAGGTGACGTACTTGCTGCGTTTCTCGATGTCAGTGGTGCGTTCGACAATGTAGATGTAAATACGTTATTAAATATGTTAGCTGAAATCAGATGTCCACTAATTCTTGTTAAATTCATTAAAGCTCAAGTCTACCAAAGAGAGATACACACTGACATCTCTGACAAAGCTGCAAGAACTGAGAAAAATATTACGTTGATTTAATCAAGTTTTAGTTGGATCAACAAAAGCGCTTAGTTCCCGGCGGCGAACAAAATATTTCATTGGAAGAAACAAATAATTTCTTTGAACGAAACAGATATTTAATTACTTCAAATAAATATTTGGTGAAACGAAGCATTTGATTTGTAACAATGATTAAGCAGGAAATTAATCCAACCAAATAATTAATTAAATGAAAACTACAATTTCTTCTTCCAACCAACACTTTCTTAAACCAATGAAATATTTATTAGACACAACCAAATATTTTGTTAAACTGATTGAATATTTCATTCATTTCTTTTTCGCAATATAATTTGAAACAAATATTTCATTGAACGAAGAAAAGATTACTTGAACCAACGTTTTATTTAATTGAATCAATACCACGATTTCTTCTTCCAACAAAAGCTGGTTTAAACCAACAAAATATTTTGTAGAGGCAATTAAATATTATGTTAAATATATAAAATATTATTTTCCACTATACAATTGCATGTTTAATTGAATTTATTATCTTACTGGATTTAGTACTTACTCAAACCAACTGCATATTTCATAATTTTAAACCTGCATATATTCTGTTCACTCATTTCAGTCTGGGCACTTAACAGTTTATTAATACATTTTCTTGATAATCGGCAAACACTTTATTTCTTCGCTTATTACATTTATATTATAACGCATCACACAACGCATACACATACATAATTTTACAAACGGTTTCGATAAATTAATATTACTAAAACTTTCTTATATACGAATCAATAAAAATTTGATCATTTGCGAGTTAATCAAAAAAGTGGATCCACCTAGCGGCAGAAGCAGAAGTTGAGGTAGCGCGAAATTTGAATTAAATATATTTATTAAAATAGTCAAAAAAACTTTTTGTAAGGACTATGTATTCTTGAATAAATATGCTATTAAACATAAATTTATTTATAACTAACCGACGCGGTGGCGGAGTGGTGGAAGCGCACCTCGGCCGATCGCGAAAGTTAAGCAGCGCTGAGCGCGGTTAGTACTTGGATGGGAGACCATTCTCGTGCGGCTTTCGTGATCGGTTAGGTGTTTTTCACATTCCACAACGTGAGCGGGAGGTGTGAAACATTCGGTTTCGGTGTCAAAGCCTACGCAATGTGACTTTGACACCCAAAAAGAATGTTTCGAATACACCGGCCATCTCGGGTGAGGTTTTCCCTGCTTCACAGGTTTCCCTCATCCACGGGCATAACCCCGGGCGAATGCGAGATGGTGGGGTTTTTAAGGGAGGGATAAAGCACCCACACATAGGTGGTAGGTGGACACCGTTAAAGTTCCCCAGGGGATAAACGGTAGGAAGTGCCAGGAAAAAAGAGGGCACAAAATCAAGAATATTTATAACTACAAATTATATTATTGATGTAAAAAAATATTTTATAAAGTTATAATTCGTTAAGGAAAAACGGTATCAGTGAAACAAGTAAATATATTATAGTGTCACAAAAATGTTTGGTCAATAAATATGCTTTAAATCATCAACTTATTTCCTTAATCCAACTAAATTATTTGCTTAAGTGGACGAAAAATGTTTTTTAATTCAATAAATATTTGGTTCAAAATAGCTTTGTTGTATCGACAAATTGATTCATTTAAATCAACGAAATATTTTTCTTTGATTGACTAGATAACTAATTAAAATTGTCTAATATTTAGTTAATGTAGATTCGTAACGAATGTTGTTGAATTTACCAAAATATTTTGTTGAAACAGATGCATGGCTGTTTAAGTATAATTAATATTTTCTTTAATAAAATAAATATTTCATTAAATTTACATATTTATTTTAAATAATATTATAGATGGTCGAATTGAGTAATGTGCTTGATTTTAGGTAATATTCTATTAAATTTTCTAAATGTTATTAAATATTTAGTTGAACGTTAGCGAAGTATTCAAGTAACTTACTTCGTTGAAATCAACTGAATAGTTTTTCGCAGTGACTTCAATGAAAAAAAAGTGAAAGACTTCGGTAACGAAATGCTTTTATTGAAACAAGTAATGATTGTGTAGAGACAAATAAATGTGCCGTCAGTACATATAAATTATAAACAACTTAACTTGTCCATCCAAACAAAATAATTTCCTAAGTTGGACCAAATACTTTATTAAATTTAGTTAATATTTGGTTGGAAACACCTGTGTTGTTTTTACGCTTTGATTTACTTTGGCAAACGACAGATTTTCTTCGGTTGATTAAATATTTGATCTACATTATTAAATATTTGGTTGGTGTAGATTCGGAATGAAGTAACTCAATTTTCTGAGTTGGCCAATCTATTTTGTTGAAACAAACGTGTGTTTGTTTAAGTTGAATTAATATTTTCTTAATGAGATAAATATTTAATTGAATTTATATATGTTTAATCAATAATGTTTTAGTTGATCTAATCAAGGAACGTTCTTGATTTGAGTAAATATTTTCTTAAATATACCAAATAGTTACTGAAAATGTTTTGTTGGCGTGATACATTGGTTCGTTGGGTCATGATTATTTAAATTAGATTTTAATTGAGTTTATTAATTTATATATATATATATACCAAATGAAATATACTTAACAAGTATTTTTCCGAACAGTTAGAATAAGTATTACGTACACTTTATTGAAAAAGCGGATGGAAAAATGTCAGACCAATATACTTGGCATCTTGTGTTAGTAAATTACTAGAATCAATGATCAAAAATAGGCTATAATGGTGGGTAGAGAAAAACAACCTACTCCCCAAAAGTCAGTCAGGATTTAGAAAAGGGCTAATTTACTACTATATATAGAAGAATCTTTTGAACGCAAAGGTGACGTACTTGCTGCGTTTCTCGATGTCAGTGGTGCGTTCGACAATGTAGATGTAAATACGTTATTAAATATGTTAGCTGAAATCAGATGTCCACTAATTCTTGTTAAATTCATTAAAGCTCAAGTCTACCAAAGAGAGATACACACTGACATCTCTGACAAAGCTGCAAGAACTGAGAAAAATATTACGTTGATTTAATCAAGTTTTAGTTGGATCAACAAAGCGCTTAGTTCCCGGCGGCGAACAAATATTTCATTGGAAGACAACAAATAATTTCTTTGAACGAAACAGATATTTAATTACTTCAAATAAATATTTGGTGAAACGAAGCATTTGATTTGTAACAATGATTAAGCAGGAAATTAATCCAACCAAATAATTAATTAAATGAAAACTACAATTTCTTCTTCCAACCAACACTTTCTTAAACCAATGAATATTTATTAGACACAACCAAATATTTTGTTAAACTGATTGAATATTTCATTCATTTCTTTTTCGCAATATAATTTGAAACAATATTTCATTGAACGAAGAAAAGATTACTTGAACCAACGTTTTATTTAATTGAATCAATACCACGATTTCTCTTTAAAGATCGCTTGAACCAACGTTATATTAAATTGAGTCAGTACCTCAATTTCTTCTTTCAACCAACACTTTCTTAAACCGATGAAATATTTATTAGACACAACCAAATATTTAGTTAGACTAATTGAATATTTCATTCATTTCTTTTTCGCAATATAATTTGAAACAAATATTTCATTGAACGAAGAAAAGATCGCTTGAACCAACGTTATATTAAATTGAGTCAGTACCTCAATTTCTTCTTTCAACCAACACTTTCTTAAACCGATGAAATATTTATTAGACACAACCAAATATTTAGTTAGACTAATTGAATATTTCATTCATTTCTTTTTCGCAATATAATTTGAAACAAATATTTCATTGAACGAAGAAAAGATTGCTTGAACCAACGTTATATTAAATTGAGTCAGTACCTCAATTTCTTCTTTCAACCAACACTTTCTTAAACCGATGAAATATTTATTAGACACAACCAAATATTTAGTTAGACTAATTGAATATTTCATTCATTTCTTTTTCGCAATATAATTTGAAACAAATATTTCATTGAACGAAGAAAAGATCGCTTGAACCAACGTTATATTAAATTGAGCCAGTACCTCAATTTCTTCTTTCAACCAACACTTTCTTAAACCGATGAAATATTTATTAGACACAACCAAATATTTAGTTAGACTAATTGAATATTTCATTCATTTCTTTTTCGCAATATAATTTCAAACAAATATTTCATTGAACGAAGAAAAGATTGCTGGAACCAACGTTATATTGAATTGAGTCAGTACCTCAATTTCTTCTTCCAACCAACACTTTCTTAAACCGATGAAATATTTGTTAGACACAACCAAATATTTAGTTACACTAATTCAATATTTCATTCATTTCTTTTTCGCTATATAATTTGAAACACATATTTTATTGAACGAAGAAAAGATTGCTTGAACCAACGTTTAATTTAATTGAATCAATACCACGATTTCTTCTTCCAACAAAAGCTGGTTTAAACCAACAAAATATTTTGTAGAGGCAATTAAATATTATGTTAAATATATAAAATATTATTTTCCACTATACAATTGCATGTTTAATTGAATTTATTATCTTACTGGAGTTAGTACTTACTCAAACCAACTGCATATTTCATAATTTTAAACCTGCATATATTCTGTTCACTCATTTCAGTCTGGGCACTTAACAGTTTATTAATACATTTTCTTGATAATCGGCAACACTTTATTTCTTCGCTTATTACATTTATATTATAACGCATCACACAACGCATACACATACATAATTTACAAACGGTTTCGATAAATTAATATTACTAAAACTTTCTTATATACGAATCAATAAAAATTTGATCATTTGCGAGTTAATCAAAAAAGTGGATCCACCTAGCGGCAGAAGCAGAAGTTGAGGTAGCGCGAAATTTGAATTAAATATATTTATTAAAATAGTCAAAAAAACTTTTTGTAAGGACTATGTATTCTTGAATAAATATGCTATTAAACATAAATTTATTTATAACTAACCGACGCGGTGGCGGAGTGGTGGAAGCGCACCTCGGCCGATCGCGAAAGTTAAGCAGCGCTGAGCGCGGTTAGTACTTGGATGGGAGACCATTCTCGTGCGGCTTTCGTGATCGGTTAGGTGTTTTTCACATTCCACAACGTGAGCGGGAGGTGTGAAACATTCGGTTTCGGTGTCAAAGCCTACGCAATGTGACTTTGACACCCAAAAAGAATGTTTCGAATACACCGGCCATCTCGGGTGAGGTTTTCCCTGCTTCACAGGTTTCCCTCATCCACGGGCATAACCCCGGGCGAATGCGAGATGGTGGGGTTTTTAAGGGAGGGATAAAGCACCCACACATAGGTGGTAGGTGGACACCGTTAAAGTTCCCCAGGGGATAAACGGTAGGAAGTGCCAGGAAAAAGAGGGCACAAAATCAAGAATATTTATAACTACAAATTATATTATTGATGTAAAAAATATTTTATAAAGTTATAATTCGTTAAGGAAAAACGGTATCAGTGAAACAAGTAAATATATTATAGTGTCACAAAAATGTTTGGTCAATAAATATGCTTTAAATCATCAACTTATTTCCTTAATCCAACTAAATTATTTGCTTAAGTGGACGAAAAATGTTTTTTAATTCAATAAATATTTGGTTCAAAATAGCTTTGTTGTATCGACAAATTGATTCATTTAAATCAACGAAATATTTTTCTTTGATTGACTAGATAACTAATTAAAATTGTCTAATATTTAGTTAATGTAGATTCGTAACGAATGTTGTTGAATTTACCAAATATTTTGTTGAAACAGATGCATGGCTGTTTAAGTATAATTAATATTTTCTTTAATAAAATAAATATTTCATTAAATTTACATATTTATTTAAATAATATTATAGATGGTCGAATTGAGTAATGTGCTTGATTTTAGGTAATATTCTATTAAATTTTCTAAATGTTATTAAATATTTAGTTGAACGTTAGCGAAGTATTCAAGTAACTTACTTCGTTGAAATCAACTGAATAGTTTTTCGCAGTGACTTCAATGAAAAAAAAGTGAAAGACTTCGGTAACGAAATGCTTTTATTGAAACAAGTAATGATTGTGTAGAGACAAATAAATGTGCCGTCAGTACATATAAATTATAAACAACTTAACTTGTCCATCCAAACAAAATAATTTCCTAAGTTGGACCAAATACTTTATTAAATTTAGTTAATATTTGGTTGGAAACACCTGTGTTGTTTTTACGCTTTGATTTACTTTGGCAAACGACAGATTTTCTTCGGTTGATTAAATATTTGATCTACATTATTAAATATTTGGTTGGTGTAGATTCGGAATGAAGTAACTCAATTTTTCTGAGTTGGCCAATCTATTTTGTTGAAACAAACGTGTGTTTGTTTAAGTTGAATTAATATTTTCTTAAATGAGATAAATATTTAATTGAATTTATATATGTTTTAATCAATAATGTTTTAGTTGATCTAATCAAGGAACGTTCTTGATTTGAGTAAATATTTTCTTAAATATACCAAATATTTTACTGAAAATTGTTTTGTTGGCGTGATACATTGGTTTCGTTGGGTCAATGAAATATTTAATTAGATTTTTTAATTGAGTTTATTAAATATTTAGTTGAGTGTTAGCAGTACATTCAAGTTGCGCAGTTTGGTTGAATCAACTAAATGGTTTTGTTCGATCAACATACGTTTCGTTGAATCAAATACATGGGTTGCTGCTTATAATAAACGTGGCGAATTTGATTTATTCAAGTACATGTATGGTTGTCTGAAATAAATATTTTCTTAAATCAATTGTCTTTTGATTGGTCCAACAAAATATTTAATATATGCAATCATTTAGTTGATTCAACTAAGCATTTTCTTGTTTTAACTACATTTTTTTCTCAGTGATGAGATTGAATTTCAAATGAATTCTTTCATATTTGGGTACCAGAAAACAGCTCTCAAAGTTGCAATAAGATCTGTTTCCCGGAAGGTGGAACCCCTCTTGGTAAGTTAGATTACCTGATTGCTTCATTTTATTTTACTTTTATTTAACTTATTTTTTCACAAGGACATGCAATAAGAAAACGAGACAAACTTCTAGTATTTCGCTTAAAAATAAGTAAGTATTTTTCTAAATTTAGATTAAAAAATCAAAAAGGACACTTATTTATAAATGACATTAAAACTCCATTTATAATCTTTAATATTTTTTAAAACAAATATTAAGCACTTGCAATATTTGCATTTGTATAAAAGTAGCGCTCGTTTATAAATGAAATTTTTGATTGCTTCATTAAAAAAAGCGTACAGATTCCATCGTAACCCCTTCCCGTAGTTTGCAAGCGCATGAATCGAAGTTGGTAAATTAAGAATTAGTTTTCTCTGTATGTAAAAAAATGTTATCGGTATTAATCGACACACAAGTACAAATAATTCGATGTCTTAGAAATGCGATACGTAGTCTCATTATGCCCATGATCGAAAAAATATTTTATTAAACTCTCATTCGAGATAGCATTATATGCAACGCATCTTTAAGATAGAATTATATGCAACGCTTCATTAACGTAGCATTGTATGAAATTTTCTTTAACAAAGCATTATATGAAACTTCATTTTCAAATAGCTTTTTATGCAATAACATTTTGAAATAGAATTATTTTGCGTGAATTTTTAAAATAGCACATTATGAAATTTCTTTTGAAATAGCATTTTCTTAACTCGCCTCACCGAAATAGCTTTTTCTGAATAGGAGCCGTCGAAATATTGGTTGGTCGTAAGAAGTTTTGGTTCGAAGAAGAAATTTACCTATTGAATCAATTAAGTCGTTATTTCGTTCAATGAAATATTTGTTTATAATGAGATGGAGAATTAATTCTCCATCTCATTATAATAACCAGACGAACAATAAATTCATTTACACTAATATTTGTTTATATTCACCATAAAATAAAAATTTTGAGAAAATATTTGGTCATAGGAAAGTGATATTTTATTCAGTCCATCAAATATTTGGTTGATAGTAAGAAGTTTTGGTTCGAAGAAGAAATGTACCTATTGAATCAATTAAGTCGTTATTTCGTTCAATGAAATATTTGTTTATATTCACCAATAAATAAAATTTTTAAGGAAATATTTGGTCATAGGAAAGTGATATTTTATTCAGTCCATCAAATATTTGGTTGGTCGTAAGAAGTTTTGGTTCGAAGAAGAAATTTACCTTTTGTTTTAATGTAGCAGTAATTTGGTTCAAGAAAATATTTTTTCCTTTTTACAAAATATATAATTCTTCTGATTTAATATCCAGTTACAAGAATTTAATATTAAATACATTTAATGAAATAATTTCTTTGCTTCAAAGACACATTTTGTTCGCCGCCCGCAACCATGCGGTTTAGTTGAATCAACTAAATTTTCATTCGGTCTATGAAATTTTTTTCTCAGTGCAGAATGATAAATTCTAGACATAATTAGCAACCAATGTTACATATAATGTTATATAGTAAAAGTTGATAGATTTTGAGTTAGTGGTAAAAACAGATGGTATTGAAAAAAACTTGAAAAAATTCATTTTTTGAGATTAGAATAACTTTTGAACAAATATTTACTGTGTACTCCAAAGATAAATTTTAAAATTTTTATCGGACCACTCACGTGGAATGTCCCACATATATATCTGAAATATACGATTAATAAAGTACCTCATTATGTGTATGATGGACTCGAATTTTGAGATACCTAGGCTGTTTGACGAAAGTAATACGCAGTTAACGAAAAATTGTGAAAAAAATATGTTTAAGCTTAATCGCCATTAACTCGGAAAGAAATATACGCAGATACTCAAACTTGAATCCATTAAATAGTTGAGATCAAGTAAATATCGTTTAAAAAAAGGAAGCTCAAATATCTCAATTTCGACAAAGGTTACGGAAAAAATAAGAATTAGATAAAATTTTAACGAAAATTTAGTATTAAAATTTGACAGACTTTTTAGGCAAATATTTCGTCTAATTCTTATTTTTTCCATAACTTTTGTCCAAATTGAGATATTTGAGCTTCCTTTTTTTTAAACTATATCTACTTGTTCTCAACTTTTTAAGGGGGCATCTCTAGTCTTTTTGCATAAATTTTCAAGATTTTTTTCTTGCAGTAAACTTTATTATCACACTACAATTTTTTTTATATTAAAAAACACATATTGAAGTCTGCAAAAAATTTTTTTTTTTATTTTTCATCCAATATGGCCCAAAAATGACTGCCACAACGAAGCTTGCTTTTTTTTGGCTGACATCATATCTTGACACAGGAAGCTCTGAAATGAAAAATTCAAAAAGCATATTAAAGTATAAGAAAGTAGCTATAGCCCGTACTAAAATCAAGAAGTTTAAGTAAAAAAAAACAAAATGGCGGGCTTTTCTAATTTTCGGCTTATTTTTTGAGGTTATGTTGTTTAAAAAAATGGTCAAATGTAATCGAATGTTCATAAGTCTAGTACGGGCCATAACTATATGTGTGACGAATAACCTCTCAAAATTTCAGCCCAAACGGTTCAATAGTTTTTGTTAAATTATGTCAGCCAGGTCAAAAAATGTTATTTCGAGAAAAACGCGTTTAAAATAATTTTTTAAAAACCCGTGTAAAAAATGAAGAAATAAAATTCTTACACTCAATCCGCGATACCAGCTCCATACATAATTCCTTCCTGGTCCTCAAAAAACTCATTTTCCTGCGCCTTAGCCTTTCTAAGCTCGAGTCGCCGTTCTTTTGAAGCTTCAATGCTGCGACGATTTCCTTGCTTAATGCTATTTTCGTCCTGTCTCTGCGCAAAATCCACTGCTATGCTGCCAATCGAAATACTCGTGGTTTCCATGATTTTTAATAAAGGTAAAAATCCTTCATTGAAGAAGCACACATCACAGTAGGTAGCAATTTCAACAATTTTCTTCCCAGAAAACATGTGTTTTGGAGCTATATTCCAAACACAAGCGTTGAAGCTTTCGTTGGTGTTTTATGTGTGTACTCCGATGCACCTTTCTAGCAGATCGTCTGTGGTAAGATCTTCATAAATCTTTTTTAATAAAGGTTGAATTTCTTCGTCTAGTGCTGGAGGGTGCACAAAATTTTTCAACTGGCCAGTAGCTTCAGCAACTCGGTATTTGCACCATGAGTCTGACCCAGCGGGACAATTGATATGTTGAGGCTTATCATCCGTAGAAATCTTGTGGTAAAAAGTTGCCCAAATAGCATTTCTCATATCTTTAACAGAATCTGGATTTCGGCGAACAGCTAATTCGTAATATTTTGACATCTCCAGCATGACTTTATTAGTCAATGTAGCCGTTTTAATTTTAGGCTTTTCAGTTTTTTTGTCGTTTTTTTCCATTAGCATCTTTTTGTGAAGCTTCTAACGCTTTTTGAGCCTTTCTTATCTGTGTCAGTTGTTATTTAGCATCTTTTGCTCTTTTATAAATTTGCTTTTTAACATGTAAAACACACTCCTTTTTTTACGCTCAAAACAAAAGAAAGTCTTCGAATCGCCATCACCAATATAATATTCATAATAACTATCACGCAAATCTACAGATCTTGGGAACATTTCTTTTATACCATTAACTTCTATCGATCCCGCACTGCCTTCATGATTTGCACTACAATCTGGCTCGTGAGTTTCATACCAGTCTTGATAATCAATAGAATTTTTCTTTCCAGCCCATTGTTCACAAGCTTTGCATATTCTACTTTTCACAATGACATCAAGAACTTTTCCAAAAAATTTTCCAATCAATGTAGCAATCCCGACAAGAGAAGAAAAACCCTTTCGAGCCCAAGAGCTGTCACCAGAAACTGTGAGCCGATTTTTTACATTACCGGCAGCCTCATTTTCTCTTTGCTCTTCACTAACTGCTTGCCTAAAAACTAATGTAGCTACTGCTTCTGCTGATATCCAAATGTGGTTTACTATTGCATAATAAGTAGCTGAAGCATATCCTTTACTGATATCCATCATTGCACAAAAATTATTTATACCTAGCAAGCCAACACCGAGTAAAGGCATCGCAAATACAAAGCGGCGATTTATTTCGAAGGAAGTATGAATTGTTGGATTGCTTGGAATATGAGTTTCTGTTTCACATTTACACGAAACTACTAATTGAAAACCTAATCCTTTTTCGTTGCGTTTGGAAAATGTTATATCACCTTTACAAGTTTTACAAATTAAAATGACTTGTAGTCTTAGAAAGAGTAAGAAATTCACTATGACGTAATGCAACAATGGATCAACGTTCACTTCGAATGCAGGATTATTTTTCTTAATTTTTTTAGCAGATGCACTAACCACACTTTCATCACGCTCACTCGTAAATCGATTGCCACGAAAATTTGTTTTTTTTTTGTCGATCAGCTCTCGAATTGCCGAATTTTGTACTTTTTTTATCCATTTTATGAACTTTTTTTTCCAACTAATATAAATGAATAACTGTTTTTACAATTAAATTCAAAGAAAGCAATACTTTCAGTGCTTCAAAATATCGTTGAAAATACTCGTGAAATATATAAATACAGAAAGAAGCGGGACCAAGTATATACCTCTCCGATCGCCAACTGTCTGAACTGCTCCAAAATCACACTTGCGCGCACCAAGAATACACGCTAAAGAAACATTTTTAGAGCGCGCAAGTTAAAATAAACTACTGTACGATGTTACTATTAGTATACTAAATGCAAAACCGGTGTTTTTGGAAAATTGATTTTTTCATCGATTTAGACTACAGATGCCCCCTTAATGGATTCCAGTTCGAGTATCTGCGTACATTTCTTTCCGAGTTATTGGCAATTAAGCTTAAACATATTTTTTTCACAATTTTTCGTTAACTGCGTATAACTTTCGTCAAACAGCCTATGAGATTGAATTTCATATGAATTATTTCATATTTGGGTACCAGAAAACAGCTCTCAAACTTACAATAAAATCTGTTTCCCGGAAGGTGGAACCCCTCCTTGTTAGTGTGTAATAAAAAAATTTTTTATATTCCAATTTTTACAAAAATGAACTAATTTGTTTTATATTAAAAATTTTGCAACTCGGTTTGAATTCTGATTTAAAATAAAAAAATAATTATTTTTATAAATTATTCATTTGTATATATTATACAAAGCATGCAATTGGCCTAGGATGTGGTTTAGGGATTAACTGTATAACATACAAGCTCAAAAGTAAAATATATTATGATTTATTTAGATATTCACAATATAATTAGCAGTTTATCGGTGTATTAAACTATTATAATATCTATAGATGCATCGCTTATATATTCTACTTAGATTTTCTCAATAGTTAAATCGTACTTTTAACAAGTTGACAATTATCACAATATTGCGTAGTATTAAAAATACATATCTGGCTTAATAAATGTACAATACATAACATGTATACGCTAAATTGTTAAGTAATCGAAATATTATTAACCCGTTAACGCCCAAACGACCAACATTTTTTTTCTTTTTTCATAGTCATTATTTAATATTTAAATCATGCGCTACCATAGTACTGATTTTTTTTGTCATAGTTTTGGATGTGTTCTTTCGAATGCCGTCGGTAAAATTGACTTAACCCTTTTTTGAAAAAAGTTATGATTTTTTTAATTAAAAAAAATACAGAAAATTTGTAGCTATTTTTTGATAATTAATTTTTTTTTCATATTATAAAATGTATTTAGATCGTTCGATTCATGAACAAAAGTGCATAAAATAGTTATACTTTGACCCTATATTTTTTGTATTTTATTCTTAGATAGTCAAAAATTTTGATATTTGTTTAAAGTTAGTAATACCAACTGGAACATATGATTTCTTATTATTCTTTTTTATTAATATTTTTTGCCAATTAGAATTGTTAGCCAAATCTTTGAAATCATAATTCATACTGTTAGAGACTTCTATTACTTCATAGTTTGGAGACGTGTGTTTTGCTGACTTTGTAATATCGCACCATTCTTTTACTGTATAAATTTTATGCCCTTTACTATGTCTCTCAATCAATGCATGTACAGAATCACCTTTGTTTTGTGTATGTCCCGTTTCAAGAACGGTATACTTGATATAAATATTGTACTTACATGATGCATAAATTAGCATACTAATAACATTTTTATTTTTATTTTGTCCTACACAGTTATCCGAATATAATAAAAATTCTATAATACCTTCACTCGTTCTCTTTTGTATATAATGCAATAAACAACTAGCTACCTCATTTGATCCTTTCTTTGCATCAATTTCACTCCATACATAGCAGGAAGCTTGGTGAAGTGATACGTCGTATATAGTGAAATTATATACGGAAAGCATTTGTTTGTAATACAGGCAGCTAGTTTCAGTTTTTGGCGTTGATAAAATTTTTTGAAAATCAAAGCAAATCATACGTATATTCTGTTCTTTATCTTGCTTAGCTGCAGTAGCATCACTTATCTTTTCTTCGCGTGCTTTTTCTTTATTTCTTAAAAGCTGTGTATACTTCGCTTGTAAAACGTGTTGCTCTTTATCATTCGAATTTTTATAAGCTTCGCATATATCACATAAATCCTTTTTCGGCTTGAAAAATCCAATAGTAAATTGAGTGTTAAATACGTCGGAGTAATGATGCATTCTTGCGACACTTTTATTATTATCAATCGCCCATTGTTGATACATTTTATACATTTTAGTCAAAGAAAGCCCTTCTTCTAGATACTCTCTTTTAGAATCTTTTTTACATAGTGCGATTCGACCCGTGGAAACATATTAATATGTTCGATAACACTGTCGGTTTTATCGTTATCAATTGAACGCCTAGATGCTTTCGAAGTTCCTCTTTTATCGATTGGTTCAATATTGCCACTTCTAATCTTTTCTAAGCCGTGTCAACAATTCGTTTACTTATATCTTGAAAAGTTTTTCCTTGTGACCTGATCCTTATTTGAGTCTTTAATGTTTTCTTTTACACATCTAAGAATGTAATTATATTTTCCACTGCGAGTTGTAATGCTCCAATAATCTTTAAATATATATTTTCTTTTTTCTTCGGATATTTTATTTTCACATTTAAATCGACAACCAGGGCCGCAACTACTTTGAATAAATTTTGCTGGTACACTTTTATTTGTATTCGAAGATGTGTACTCAAAAAATTTGGATTATTAAAAAAAGCTTTGAGTTCTTAGGGTCGTTAGACGTTAGCTCAGCAAGACCGACTAAATTTTATCGTATTTTAAAAACTTGCCTGGGTGATTAAAATTATATTTTTGTAGAAAAATTTTTGTTTATGTTATTTTATTTTAGAAAATTTTTTTAAATATATTTATGTTAAGGGGTCAAGCCTGGGTTAACTGCTCAAAAAATCGATTTTTTTTTTATTAACTTTTTTTAAAGTATTTCTTACATAAAACATTATCCCAAAATTTGAAAAAAAACAAAAAATTTTTTCGCAAGTTATAATTGAAATAAAGTAAGCATCAATAGACATTATTTCTCTAAAATTATTTTTGCAAAAAAAGACATTTTATTTTAATTTAACTAAAATAATAATTGCGAGGTTTTCGACGTTTACATACAAGTATATTAAACGAAGCAACTATCAAGCGTAGAGTTTGGTAAAGTAGAAATCTACTTTACCATACGATTCAAATTTAATAGTTAATAAATAAATGATTCTTTTTACTCTAATATACTGCACAAATACGTACAGTTCTATTTGAAGTAAATATTGCCTGCATTGATAAAGTATTAATTTACATTATTTTAGTAAATACTCAGTGGATTTTAAATTAAAAGTATATTTTTAACTTTAAATTTTATTAGTTTTAAGAAATTAATTATAAGTTTATACAAAAAACGAGCAGTAAAACAAATGCCAGACTCAAGTAACAGAATACCTGGTACATCTGCTCATAAAAAAATTATCAACATCAGTAAGATCCAACTACGATGCACTTCCATCAACATTGATCCAGATCAAGTAAAAAGTTAAAAACTGATACCATTGAAGAAAGTAGCACAGAAAATAAAATTATAGATATATCACTACTTTTCCCAACATTAGAAGAATTTTTAGTTTGTCAGAATTGTCATGGTACAGTTAAATTTTCTGAAGTTGATGTGAGAGGTTTGGGAAGTAAAATAACAATAACATGTACAAACTGTTTTAAGGTATTTGTTATTGATTCAAGTAGAAAAGTTGGAAAAAAAGTAACGCTTATGAAATAAATAGATGTTAGTGTACACAATGAGAACTCTTGGTCATGGGCATGCTGGTTTAGTTACTTTTTGTGGAAATATGGATTTGCCGAGTCCAGTTTCTCACAGTAATTATGACATTATTAATACAGAGATAAAAAATGTTTGTAAAGAAGTTGGTAAACAGTGTATGAAAGCAACTGTCGAGCAAGTATATGATTCAACAAGTCAGAATTGCCATATAAGTGTATCAGGTGATGGTTCTTGGAGGAAGCGAGGATTCAATTCTCTTCAAGATGTTGATACTGCATGAGACTGAAAAAGTAATTGACGTTCCTCCAAAGCAATATTTTTGCAGAGCATGTGAATTGCGACCAGAAGAAGAAACAAAAGAATATAGAGAGTGGTACTTTATGGCATGAAATATACTAATTATATTGGAGGTTTGAAACACTTTCACAAATAAGTACACATAAAATAACTTCAACCACATAATATCGCACTAAGCACAAATACACTGAGCATAACAAAACACTTGTTTATAATTTTATCTGTATTCTGCAAATATTGTATATCTAAGTGTTGACACATTGGTTATGCTGAAATGGAGAAACAAAGAATCAATTTCTTGACATAAACAAAATATAAATTTAAGGTTATGCAAATACTTATCTGATATAATTTGTTCATGCAGTTTTATAAACCACTAGTTTTTTTTACTTATTTTATTTAGATATTATATAATATAATATATATAATATATAATTCTACTTGATATTATAATAGCTTAAAACTGAACTACAAACGTGTGGCTGGTGCACACTTCCATTAGCAGCTGTAACACTATCTATGCCTCTCTCTTTCTCTATCACCTGACAAGGCTATTCGAAAAATCAATAATCTTATGGAAGACTTGTCATGTGAGAGAGAGAGAGAAAGAGATATTGTACACAACTGTCAAACAGTATTTGTTTTTACTGCATTCTTTACATACTTTTAATTAAATTTAATGCTTATAATAAAAATTATAATCATATAATATAATATAATAATCATAGTATAAATATTATTATATAAAATAGTCATAAACTATATATAAAATAATCATGTATTAATATTCAATAATAGCTAAGTATTCTTTTAGTTTTAAAAAATTTTTTTCCTCTTTTTATAAAGAAACTGATTCTTGAAGTTGACTTTCTGTTATTTTAGATAATACATGTATATTAAAAAAATATACTGAGTATTATATTAATAAAACCAGAAAAAAGTCACTATAAACCTATTAAATATACATATTATTAAGATTACACATACAAATTGTACGATACCTGAAGAATATGGTATTAGAATTATAAAATAAGTAAAACTTTAAATCTAATAAGTGAAACTTTAAATGCATTTATCTCATTAATGCTTTTTTAATGATTTTAGCTTACTTGCCGCAGGATATTTCAGAGCCAGGTTGATGAATCACTTTGAAATTTTGGGGAAACTTTTAAAATATATATTTCTACGGACTTATGTTGCCCAATTTTCAAAAAGATAAGTTTTAGATGAATGTTATGTACGTATACGTACATAACATTCACTATTTTTCTTGTTATTATCAACTTTTATATTTAATACATTGTTATTAATTTTTTTTCAGAAAAGGAAAAACATAAGTCTGTAAACGTATATTCCATGAACATTTTAAGCCTTATTAGACATTAAAAGATGCATTCAATGCTTCAATATCCTACGGCAACTGCAAAAATTAATCAATTTTTTAATATCATTATAAGTTTAATAACCAGGATTAAAAATGCATTATAAACATTTTTTATATTGATAAATATAATGTATAATACATATATATTATGTAAAAAAAATTAATATGTGAGAAGAATTAAAAAAAAAAAAATTATTCTAATAATAATTATTTATTTATTGAAAACATTTAACCCAGGCTTGACCCCTTAAACAAAATAGTTTTAAATTAACACAAATAATGAAATACTTTTAAATTAGCTAACTCAGCAGAGCAGAAAATATAAAGTTTTAGAGACATATAAAAAGCTCATAATGATTCAGCAGTTAGTGTAAGCTCATAGCAAAGGGGAAGGTATTGTATCTAGGCAGTACACTTACTTGTGCAGAGACCAATGCTTTGATCTTTTGAGAAAAATAGCCAAACAACGAATGAACGATACGTTCTGATACATTCGCTAATATAGAATGTGACCCTTCTATCATCCCTTCTACCTACAATAGACACTTTGGTGGGGCTTGCAAGCGCCGTGCCGCTGTTCGCGTAGTGGGGCTTCCTACCACCATACCGCTCAAGCGCGCCCCTCCAGCCAAATACTATGTGCTCGTATGCTTATGCTATCTATGCTAGTTAAACTTCACGGCAAGAAAGTTGATTTCAAGATTTTTCTCCTTCCAAAATACTAGATTTCCCTTTCTTAAACGCACCTTAGTGCTTCATTCCCCAAAAGCTCGCCAAAGCAACATCACCTAGCACACCATGCCGAGCGTTTCTACATGGATTGATTGTTACGATGTCAGCATTCAATGCGAAGCTGATGAAAGATTTGCCTGGAACGATCGACTCAACGACGCTAAATATTTAGATAAAATCCTGTCACCACGAAGAAAGTGGGAAACTATTTGTGACCCTGAGAGGAGGTATTGAAATGGAAGGTAAATGAGTTATTAAATATTGTAAAAGTCCCGGTTGATGAAAAGTTCCCTAGTAGTTCGCTTATAAAAAATGTCACACTGTTTTTGTTATATATAATAAAAATGCTAATTGATTAATTAACTTTAATTTGTGATGTAATTTATTAATTTTTGTTAAAATAGTTTTTTTAATTACAGTAACTGTCAACAATCAATAAAAAAATATGTTAATAATAAATAAAAATCTTCATTAAATAAATATAAGTCTCGTCACTCTTTGACAACAATCGAGCCTCGTCGATGAATATACTTAAACGTAAATAAGCCACAAGAAAACATCAACCCACAACGGACTGCTTATTCTGTAACTGTATTCTGTAACGTACACAAACACTGTTTTTATTAGCATTAGCCCGAAATTAAAATCTGTAGAATTATTTTCTACATAATATACATAACTCTTCAATTTTTTTTAATAATTTTGTGGTTTACATACAAATAAAAATTGTAACTATTGTTCGACAAATATATAATTAAATAATTCTTCTGCAAAAGGTACGTATATTTTAAATAATAAAAAGGCCCCTTCTTGTAGCGAGAGAGCAACTGCATCTCTCTCGCTATCCTTTCTTCTCTGTTACACCCAAACTCCGCGTTATGCTGCGAGAGAGCAACTGCATATCTCTTAATTTTATAATTCTGTACAGCTTACGCACCCGTGAAAAACTATAAATTTTAAAACCACGCGTTATATAATTACACTTTAAATAATTAACAAAAGCGTCCACGCCATTCTGTAAATTCAAATTCATTTACGCGAATAAAACATTAATAAGAAATATACATCATCGACACTGCTGCATAATCTATAGCTATAAATATAAGTTTTTTACTCCTGGTAAAAAATTGTGCCATGCCGATGATAATACATGAATGTAAATAAGCCCGCAAGAAATCATCAACATGTATACAGCGAGTCTACGACTGTTTACTTCAAGTGTTGTATTCGTTTCTACAGTACACCATTCTCGAAGTATTTATTAATTTCTACATTGGCATGTATCTTCTCAGAAAACTTATTTTAATATATATCAGTCGAATAACCATAGTTACGAAATATATTTAGTTAGAATTTGTAAAATTATTCATAATTACAAATAAAAATTTAATAATAAAATTATTGTTGCTAGATTTATATATTTAAATAATTGTATAAAAAGAGTATATTTATATTTCTGTTGAAGTTACTTAAAAATATTTCAGTTAGAAGATAAAAATCGAAATAATTTTAATATAAAGTGTATTTAAGTCTAGCATATAAATATATGTAAGTCACGAAGGAGTAAGAAAGTTTTCCTGCAGGCTTAATTACATTTAAATATAATCATCGAGCATATTAATTGTTATATTATCTATTTTATATTAGATTATGAGTTATCAAATAGTAATGAATTTTACTATTGTATTAAACAATCACTTTACGCTTTCGTAAGTTATTAATAATTTGATTACGTGCATGTATTGTCTATGACTTACAATTTTCCTTTTTGTTGAGAAGGAGTAAGCGGGACTCCCTCGCTCTCCTTACTCCTTTTGTTCACTCAAACTCTGCCTTATGTTGCTAGAGAGCAACTGCATCTCTCTCGCTCTCCTTACTCCTTTTGTACACCCAAACTCTGCCTTATGTTGCGAGAGAGCAACTGCATCTCTCTCGCACATAAATACTACTTTGCGGGAGAGCCACTGCATCTCTCTCGCTCTCCTGTCTCCTCTGTTACACCCAAACTCCGCGGTATGCTGCGAGAGAGCAACTACATCTCTCTCACTTCCCTTACTCCTTCTTGCTTAGGTTTACAGGAATATGCAATATGTGCAATAAAAGCACTATTTATTAGTCTAAAAATTAATCATTTGCTCTCAATTTCGAAAATACGTAAACTTAAATGCCGTTCATTTGATGTTTTTAGCGTAGCAAAGTATAATTCTTTTACCGAGCGTTTAAAATCAGTCCTTAATTAACACAATCTATTTTATACGTGGATGGAAGATAGTTTGTAATTTGGAATGAGATAATAACCAAAGCCTCGGTGACGAAACTGGCAACGTGCTGGTCCCGGAAAGGCTGGAGTTCGCGGTTCAACTTTGGGTTGAGGAGATTTTTTTAACGAAAATTTTTTTAAATTGTTAATAATTTTTAACGAATGTATAAGATCTAAAAGAGTAGTTAGGGGGGCACTATGGCGCACCCAAACAAAGATGACTCATGAGGTCAGTCGCTACGACTCGTACGTTTTTGATGACACAGCAGATGGTCCGTCTGCGTCTAACTGCTGATGGTGCATAGTATCCGATGATACCTATGACACGTGTCCCTCTTCAACATTAACGTTACCAATATAAATATGTGATTTTTTTCTATCACTATTTTTATACATTTTATGCCTTATTGCAATTGACCTGCTGATGGTGTGACTTTTTCAGTAGATTGATGATACAACATCGTATTAAAATGATTATCTTTTAAGAATTTGCAGTAGGTATTGAAATAAATAGATAAAATATAACCATCAAATATTGTAATTTATTTTATCATTAACTTTATACAAATGTACTTTATTTTTAATTGTTATATTTTTTTGTAGGTGTACTTTTTAGATGGAATGTAAGTATTTGGAGAGATTTTCTCCGTAAACTGCTTCCACTTGTACTTGGTTTTGATACTGATTTTCTTATCATCTTTTTCTTTACTTATTAAAGGCGTGCATAGATGGTTGCTCTTATTTTGGCCCATGGTTGTAGACTTACCAGATTGGACTGAATGAATTCGCTGTCGATAAATAGTATTTAATCCCTCCCACCCTTCCAACTATTTGTGTTAGATGTTTATTGTTTATCACGTGATATATTATACTAATTAAAAATGTTAATTATATAAAATAAATAATGAAACAATAACTATTGATTTTATCGAAAATCATATTTTTTAAGAAACAATGTAAATTACTCTATAAATGAAATAATTCCTTGAATAGATAATATTAATATAGTGACAATAACAAGGTAGAAAAGGAAAGGGAACGGTCAATTATGGTTAAGAAATAAAATTGTTAAAGTAATTATATTTTTAAGTATTTGATTTATTATAATATTTTATATATGGTTGATACGTAGATTACAATATTATACATATACGGTTACAATGTTTTATTAATCGTGAAATATTCTATCGTTGAGTAATTTTACAATATTATCAGTATACAGAGTCATTATTTCATACATTATATAACGTACTTCATTCAAACTTAACGCGTTTTTTACAGTAACAGATTCATCTGCATTAATTTTTGCATAAATAGAATCGAGTAATTCGTCGTTAATGTCAGATGTGACATCTATAATATTTTTTTCGGTAAATTCAGTTATTTGAGCATCATGCAGACTAACATTCTTATCATATATAAAGTTGACAGTTTCTCGAGTTAAAACAGATACAAGCGATGATATATTATTTAAATATTTTAATCTTTCGTTGATACATATACTCACATTTAACAACTTATCGAATGTAATTTTTTTTATAACTACACTACGACGAAAACGTTTTACAGGTGGTCCATGTATTGGTCTATGATCTTCTTCAATCTCAATCACCTTATCATTGTGTACATATGTGTATCTTAATATCCAACCATGACCGTAAACCTTTTGGTCGTAGAGCTCATCCTTATGACCCCGAAAATAACCATCAATTTCTTCCAGAATTAGACAAAACTCTGACCAGCCTTCCTTTGAAAATGGTATACCGATGAAATCTGTAGCTAACAGTCGTACCATAGGAAAAACTTGATATTCTCCTAAATCAGTATATTCGAGACCGATAAGGATTTTTTTAGTATACGACTTATTTAAAGAGTATAATCGACTTAGTAGCTGATCCGATGATTGATAGGATGACTTAGGATGGCCATTTTTTGATTGATTTTTATTCATTGTCACACGACAACTTAATAATAATATTTCTTAGCTTCAAGAGATCGACGAAGTTCTCGTCGTGATGTTCACTTTTATATTGACGAGAAAATTATTACTGAGGAAAGTGATAGTGACTAATCCAGTCAACCACGTAAAACTCGTGACTGTTACTCATATACATTTTACAGTAAAGACATCTTGGAATTTGATTTTTGTAAATATCTGACAATGCAACCGTCATTACCCCTACCCACAAATCTTGTATCAGCGTTCTTATGTTGTACGAGTCTTCTTACAATGGCATCTTTCTTGGTTCTTTGAAAGATCAGCGGAAAAAAGCTTAAAGAATTTCTGTAACCCAAAACCGCTACTCATATAATCAAGAAACAAAATACAATATTGACCGCACACGTCAGATGAGTCATTTTGCAGCTGTCGTGAATTCCAACGATAATGCTTACAATTTTTGTTTATTCTATTAATATGAGATGATACAAACGGAGGGTTTCCATAACTATCAAAGTAATAACCAATTCCATTTTTACCAACGTATACAGCAACCCAATGCATACCGGGTTTCGTATAATCATCAGTATTGAAGACAAAAGCCGTCGGTTTCATCCACACCCGTGGTATCCGATCTGCTGGAAATACGCCCACTGTGTGAGTCCGAATACTGGACAAATGTTTCAGAACCTCCAAACTGTTCATCACAAAGCGTTATTGGTGTACTAAAGTTTAATTCAACGGGTGTATTTCTTTTTTTCGAGTTTAGCCACTCTTTTAAACGATAAACATTATTTAATGCACAACTATATTGCAAATATGTTCTCTTTAAACCGTGATGGATGCAATATTTATCATTCCATGGTAAATGTTGAGATGACGGACAATCGTTATCGTACTCCAAATTAATAACCTCGTGCGCTGTCAGTTTATGAATAAATAACCATTTTTCTTTACCACGCGTATAGATCGTACGTGCGTTCTTTGTAATTTCTTTCAAACTTTTTATTAACATCTTCTTTGACACTTCACCTTCGAAATAATCTATACCGTGATGATGGTTTGTTAACCAGTTATTTTGTTTTCTTATATCTTCAGTTAATCGTTCGATACCTATTGATGGTGCAACGATCCAATGTCCACTAAAATCATCGTTCACTGAAACGACTGCAACTTCCTTAGGCGTTACTGTATCTTCTTTTTCTTTGAAACACTGAATGTCAATGATTATATCCATGGTGATAGCTCGAAGAGTTAAAACGTACTGATCCGTATAAATGTTGGATTTTTACATTATTCGTCAAACAGCTCCATCTATGAAATATTTATCCGCTAAAATCTACCATTACTTGTCTTGACGCATCAATTTCTAATATGTTTTCGAATTCAGCATAAATTATACAATTCACGGTTTTATACAATGGTTCATCGAATCTCACATCTAATCGAACACTACCATGTCTAACCAAATTCCAGTGCGTATGATCATTCGCTGACAAGTCAGGTGTCAAATCAAAGGCGAATAGACAGAAACCATTAGGGTATGCATCACGTGTAATTTTGTTACCCTCGTTTAAAAAGTGTATACCAGTACCAGAAAATAATGTGTGATAGGCCTCAACGTACAACTGATTTGTTTTAAAATCAGGTTGCAGTGGTTTTGATGGTATCTGTACACCGTCTACGTATAGACACAAAAAATTAATGTTGAGGTTTTCGAAATTAAAAGGATTAAAATTTTTATGACCATTAAAAGCCTTATTTTTTACGAAACCAACAATTATCCTTTTGGCAATTGTCCAAGAATTATGTTGTCTAATGTTTCCCCATGTACACTGTTGTGCATTGTAAAAGCCTTTACCTCCACTCGTGTTACATGGTATTTTGCTGTGGTGTTGGACAGAGCTTTCGCGTGCGCCAACAGTATTCCAGGATTAATCTCTACGCGTCTAATTAACAAATTGGCCTCGTCAATATTGAAAGATAGCAAACCTGTTGGATCAATGAGGGAAAAACTATCTCGTGATCGAACTAATCTCACGCGTACTTCTACACCATTTATCAATAACTTGTCTTGATTAAAAACATCGCCGTGCAAATGTCCAATCATATCAACAGACTTTTCGTAATTTAAAAGTTTAGTACGATTTGTGAGACCTATATTACCTCCTTCCGAATCGTCCATTTTTCCGGGTGTATCATCAGACCATAATACAGTTGTAAGGTGTGACTCTTTAGCAGCGCTACCGTAGTTTAATAAAGTTTCTATATATGCACGATAAGCATATGAATTATTCGGTGGGGATACAGGTTTAGAATTAAAAATTAAAAAAAGTCTACTTGATTAAACATCGAATGCATAAAATTATTGATAGGACCTGATTTCTTCAACAGCTGTCGTGTAGCTTCATCAATATCACTAGCAGTGTATTTTAAAGAAACACGCAAACTTAGCATAGTGTGAGCAAGATCCAGATATTCGTCACCGTTTCCAGGAATTACAAACTCAATAGGTGAATCACTTGTCAACGATGAGATAGGTTTGTACTGAATCCACTGCGACCCCTCGATGGTTGTCTGTGTGGGCGGAATCTCAAATAAGAGCAATTCTGATTTGAGACATTCGCAAGATTGTGTATGTAAGAATGCCATTTTTTATCCAAAAATATCACGATTTATTCGAACGTTTTTCTTATTTTTCTTATCCTTTTGTGTGATTTTTTTTCTTCTCTTGTTCTTGACTGATTTATTACTTCGCGATTTACGATTTTTATTTGATTTTCTCTTTATTGATCTCTTGATATGACCTGTCAAAGCTGCAGGTATCAACTGCAGTGCACCGGTGATGCGCTGTTTTTTATAACCTGACCCCTCCATAAATCTGTCTAACTTTTCATTAGCTTCCCTTTTTAAATTTTTACCTGATTCGCGAACTCGTGTCTCAAACGATTCCCTTAAAGGTACATTATTAGATGTCACGTCAGAAACGATGTTCGCACCAGTACGTAAGGCTTCTTTACCTACAGCTTTTACACCGCGTGTAATAAGAGGTAACACTCTTCGGAAAATCCCTGCGAGGAATGATCCGATACCACCGTGACCTTTTTGATAAGGATTACCGATGTAAATGCGTCCAACACCTTCTCTACCTCCGCCAACTTGTCGACTAAAATATTCATCGTAGCAATCCATTATTTATTCTTGACGACGAAAGTCTAGCGTCAATGTCAATGTACCAGAATCGAATGCTATAGGATTGCCTTGTTGATCCCTTATATCTATTTCTACAGTTTGAAAGTTGTTAAACAATATAGGTATATACATGGGTGATGAAAAAGTTTTAATTCTAACTCCTCCATACCTATAATCTGTACTGTTTAACGAGACAGCTCGTAACAAACGCGTTTGAACATCACCTGTCACATATGGTTCACAAATATCTGTATAGACCATTAACATATCGGGTAAACTATTTGATAGATTACTCGGTCGTACAGAATCTAAGATTTTATCTTTATCGACAATTAATGGTTTTAAGTCGGTAGCTGAGTAGTCGAATCCAAGAATTTTTCTGACAATTCTAGAGATAAAAAAAGAATGTAACATTTCGGAGCAAGATTGATGTGCACATATTCTACGGACAGCTGTGTATCCTCCTCGCTCTATGTGAAATTTTAAGTGATCTTTAACACAATATAAACTATTGATTTCTTCAATTAAACTTTCTATACTTTTGTAGACTCCAGGATGTAAAAACGAGGCGTCGTCCACCGTGTACTCTATTGTTTCTGGATTAGATTTTTCAGATGGTATTTCGGGTGTGATTATCATATGCACAGT
Source organism: Theocolax elegans (assembly GCA_026168455.1). NCBI lineage: Eukaryota > Metazoa > Arthropoda > Insecta > Hymenoptera > Cerocephalidae > Theocolax > Theocolax elegans. Next base: position 62,419,112 of record CM047426.1, read on the forward strand.
TCTATCTTCTTCACTCACTATATGTTGAAAAGTAAGAGGTACTTGAATTTCCGTAATAGCCACACTCCATGTACCTTGCAGACGGACTGGTTGTGGTAATTGTGTAATATAGTGTGTTGTCGTATTATCCGGAAAATATTGCATACTACTATTACTCGGTAGTACAATGTAAAATTGATCTTTCATTTTAATGCTGTCAAATCACTCGCTTTTACCCAGGAATTAAATTTTTCAGGATATCCTTTCCACTTTACAAAGTATTCCTTCGATCGGCCTCGTCCTCTAGATTTTAAAATTTTATCAATTTCATACGTTTTATTAGCAAAGTCCAATCTTACTCTACTGAGCTCCTCCTCGTAAAAATAACCAACAATTTCTTCGTCGTCCAAATCTTTTAAAAAATATGTGGTGGGATATCGAGATGTAGAAATACGATAAATTTTAAAAATTTCCTCAGACCATCCACCTTCGTAACCTTTTGCGAAAATGTTTCTCGCGCGACTGACACGAACTAAATCACCGATCGTGTATTTATTACATCGTTGCTTCGCATTAGAAGTATATTTAAAATCCAAATTTTTACGAGCTTCTGCAGCGTTGAAACGTGTTACAGTAGCAGGTACCATCTTGATAGCTGAATGTTTTGTTCTGTTATATGCAGTGACCACATTTTGTAACACATCAATGTAACGTCTTGTGTGTGTATGTGTGAAAAACCTCCACAATCTCTCTTTTAATGTTCTAATAACTCTTTCGACAACTGCTGCTTTAACATCAGGACTGCGTACCACTCTGTAAATAATTCCTTCTTTTTGTAACACATCTTGAAATTCACGACTCGTAAACTCTTTACCCTTATCAGTCTGTAGACACACAGGTATGCGACCATTAGAATTTTTAAGAACACATTCAAAACCTCTAGCAACATTTTTACCGTTTTTAGAATGTAATGGGTGGACCCACACGTATTTGCTAAGCACATCTATAACTGTTAACACGTACGTGTAATTATCGTTATAACATTTCAATTGTCTCAAGTCCATTAAATCAGCCTCCCAAATATCATCGATATTCCGTACATTGTAACTCCTCCTATCAAATCGTCGTCTAATCAATTTGTGTTTATTGTACGCGTCTTGACTCTCAAGCCATTTCGTTACTCTTTGAGGATCAATTGATTTACGCGTTGACCCTAACAATTTATCAGCTCCTGCATACGCTGTGGACTCGGGGAGCCCATAATACAGCCGTGATAACTCTTTATTCATTTTTCTTAACTTTAACCTTGTTGTTTTTCTCGTCTATAGTTTTACACTTTTTAATTTTTAATGAATTTATCTTCTTCTTATTTCTCTTATCCTTACACTTGATGGCTTTTTTAATACGGTTAAATAATTTTTCAAAGGTAATTTTACTAACCATACAGCAAGCTGTCATCAAGGCAAGAGATCGCTCGTCATTAGGCGTGTCACCAGCTAGCATACGAGAAAAAGCACACTCAGCCAGAACACGATCAGCATCGCTACGATTAGTATTTTTGTCAGCGTAAGCGATATCGTGGCGGCGACACCCCTCATCCAAAGGATTTATACCTACTTCTCCTCGTTCTAACCGTTTCGCAAGTTTTGTACCGGGACCACAAAATTTGTATCCAGGTACATGCATTTCGAAAGGTAATAAATCTATTAGTGTATCCAGTACGTTTTTTTCATCATTTTTTGAATTTTTATCAAGCTCCTCTATTTCTAAAAAAATTCTTCCAGTCTCTTCCATTTATCAAAAAATCCTTGGTTTCCTGTAGCAGATAAACTTTTTGTTCGGTGTCGAGGTGTTACCTCTTCTACCTCTGTACTACTTGAAGAGGTGGAACTATTTTTCCTCTTGCGTTTATCAGCAATAGGTGTACCAACACCCTTCGTTTCTTTAACCGTTGGTATTGACGGTGACCAAGCGATAATTTCCTTCCAGACTTGCTCGTTTCCGATATACTCTCTAGGAACCGATGCCTGACGAAGCAGCGTAGCAAACTGAGCACGTCCCGAAGGCGGTGGTCTTTTTCTATTTCTTACAGCGTGATTCACTTAATCGATTATATTCATACCTTTCTCGGACACGCCATCTATCATTAGCTTTCCATTTTCATTCCACGATGCTTTACCATGCCTTCTTAAGTATCGCAACAAATGTTCCGCTTGTGATTGAAACTTGACTGGAACGCTATCAACTACAAATCTGTCAAGATCTTTGTTTGTTTCTTCGATTGAAGGTACTTCGTTAACATTCACATCATTGAAATTTTCAATTCGTGCTTCGTTATTTTTAAAGTGTAAGTATCCTTGTAATACCTGTCCATAAAGATACCATTTTTCGCGCTCATCCATTAATGAATTCAAGATATCGTTCATTTCAGCATCGAGTCTGCTGGTCACCGTACCTGGTGTTTGAACGGTTTTTGTAACAGTACCATCTAATTTTACCTGCTGCTTCATTCGTTCCACACTTTCTTGAGGTACAAGTACCATTTTTCTTTCGTGCTCCATATTTCACTTTGATACGAGACTTGCTAAAACTGTCCCGATCAAAGGTGCTGAAAGTGCAGGTAAAAAGCCTCCTCGTTGAACAATTAGTTTCTTCTTACGTGTCAAATTAACATCACGTTCAGCTAACTTGCGTAAAATCGGCGCGTGTTTACGTAGTCGCGATTTATGATCTTTATTAAGAGGTACGTTACCAGCCAACACGTTTAAAGCACATTCACAAATATGTTTGACTAGTTTAGAGTCGGCTTTCGCAAGTAACGCTTTTCTTTGTTCGTCGGTCAAATGGTACAATGCTCTCAAAACAATCGCAGTCTTCGTGTTGAATGGTGCTCGTCGACGAGTTTTCGATGCCATCATAGAGAGACGACTGGTAGCTGATTCGCATAATCACCGTGTTTTATTTTTTTCCGTTGCACATACACGAAATGTTAAGAATCATCGGGGAAGATGGATGTCCGAAACCGACAGTTGTCGGGCGTATTTTGTTTCAAATCAAGTAAAAGATAACCATATGGTTGAGAAGTTGCATCTCCGTAGGCCTCTCTGAGAAATCGTGTATCTTCTGGATATATTTGGCGTGCCAGATAATTTATCTGTGCACGATCGCGCAAATTCCTGAATAGTACAATATAATGAGCGTTCAATGATATATCACTTTGACCCTTACCTTGATGAAAAATATTTTGCGTTATAAATATAATGCTTAAATTGTTATGATGACTTCCTTTGGTAAATAAATTAACGATCGCACCGCCGTCGGAAGACGATTCGCGCATCAAGTCGTCGATAACTATTAATTTCGGTCGAGGATCATTAGCGTAGTCGGCACTTTGTGGTAGCCCTTCACGGAATTCTATATCGTTGCCTAAATCTCTATATCCTGACTGCCATTCGGTATAATAAAAAATCTTACGCTCAATTTTCGTATCGCACATGTAGTTGATGTTTTTAATAAATTTTTTAACAAACACCGTCTTGCCACAACCAGTGGGACCGCTTAAAATTGATGTGAATGGATGTTGCCATCTTGTATCCATGTTTCCTACTGATAAAATCTACCAGAAAATTCAATATTTTATCTTGCGTCGTTTACGCCTCTGTCGAGGAGCTAGGTCACCGCGGTTTGTCTCTCCCACGCGCGGCCGCTCGCAAACTAGCGTTTAGCGCTTTGCCTACTGCTCGAGCATCTCGAACCGCCCGACTCGCGCCCGACTCGCACACTGTACTCTGCTGTTCAGGCAAGAGTTAAATTATGTATCATTTGAAACCGTGTAACCATAAGGTAAACTTTTATTTAAACCAATAAATTTTCTTTTCCCATAAACAGGTCTGCACATTTTTGTTTCAGGTTGCGAAATAACATCGTGAAATCTTGTACGACGTATCGATTGAGTATTTACGTTTATCCTCTCTCTGTCACCCTCTATCATCTGTCGAATAGTTCTAAAATTGATCAACTGCTTTGCATTGTAATTCAGTCTAATACCTTTTACTTTGCATGTAGAATATTCATCTCCGGCGGTTGTCTTATATTTGTACGCGTAAAATTTTGGGCCTCCCGATATAAAAGATGTAATGTACGTACCTGTACCGTATTCTGACATTTCATCAGTTAGATCTCCGAGCATCGTACCAGTTGGTAAATCATTTGCACCGGGTTTACTAACGTAAAAAACAGAGTCCGTGTCATAATATAATACGGAAGGACCCATCTCTTGTAAATATCCAAATAATTTCAATCTGGCTTGAGCTGTTGTAAATGCCGCTACGACAACGTTGGTTGCAGTGACAGAATCAAAATTATCATTTTTATAGCACCAGGATGTATAAACCGTTTCATCATTAACGGGTACAATACTGTTTACACTTATTTCCGGATCAACTAATAAATTGACTAATTCTTTAGGATCTTTAATAACTTCTGTTTTCGACATATTTTCTCGTTGTGCTAACTTACCCCAAAGGGAATTTAAACATAATTTGGCCAGATACCTTAAAGCAAGATTAAATTTTATTTTGTTTTTATCTATACGTATACCCTCGCACGATTCAAGATCTTTTAGGTAATTATTTTTGTCATCGTCTGTTAAACATTCTGGAGGATATCCTGATGCTTCCGTTTTACGTTTAAAAAATTCATTTATATATTCAGTAAAAATCCCTCCTGTTTTGGTAGACGGGTCATACTGTGTCATTTCGTATTCCCAAATTTCATAGACGTGTATTATCACGTACCCCATTTCTATAGCTTTCTTGACTTCTTCGGATACCCATGTACCACTTAAGACCCTATCTTTTGTATCATTGTGCGGGCAATCAACTTGTACCAACTGTTCGCAACACATTCGGCACAACGGAAAAATTAATTTACCGTGCATTCTTACTGGTAAGACAGGGTGGTATAGGTTACGAGGTGGTAATATATCACACATTATAAGACCGTCAACTTTGGAAATGTCAGTTTTACTGTTCATGAATTTGTAACATTCTTCTTCACCCACATATATCGTTGGATGACCCAATGGGTATTTTCCTCTTTTACATATGTAAGGATAAAGCGAACAAACATCAACGTATTTAATTTTTTCCATTGGATTGCTATCATATATTTTTACGTTATTATCTGTACGTCCACCGAAGAATGCGTCACGGGGGTCAAGAGGTTTTCGTAAAATTGTTGATGAAATAGCTTTTAAAAAATTTTTCATTTCATTGTTGCTCGAAATCTGTTCTTGGAAAGTACACTCCCAAATTTCAATTAATTCATAATTGTGTGTTTTAATTCTCTCACTGGTAAAACAAGTTTTTTCGTACCGTTTATCCATTGTTTCGCCTGTTGATAAAAGCTTATCTCTATTAATTCTGTGACAACGAGGACAACCATGCCAAAAGCATCCGTGAAATTGAAGAACTATTCCACGATGTTGGCCATTCTGATTAGGTTCGCAATATCCTTCTACCAAAATACCTTCCAAAAGCCTTTTCTCGCGTGATTTTCCTGCATGTATGACTCTACGTTTTAAAACCTTTTGTTCCATCCAATACAACCATTGTATAGCTTTTACAGATTGATTGTCTTTTCTTCGATAACCACCACTAGGTACAACACCTATTTGATTATCTTTCAAAAAATTTTTTCGATATACACGCAAACAAGTTGATGCTATGGTCGTACAGTCAATAAAAGGATCGACACTGTAGTCTATAAACATCTCTCGAAAGGTCAGACATGCCAACCTCAGAATGTTTACATCTTGCTTACAGTATTTAACAATTTCTTCTTTAAAATTGAAAACGTATCCGGCTTGTGTTTGCGTGGTATACCACTCCAAAAAAATTGCTCTTTCTTTGTCACCCATAGTATCGACACCATATGCTGATGTAGGTGGAAGGGGACCTACATAGTTTTCGTTTGCAGCTGTATTAAAAAAATGTGGAAATGTTCCTTTTTCGATTCCTGATAAACCAAACGCTTTAGGTAGACTGCTTAAGGGCATATGAAAAAAATTTAAACTATCAATGAATTTAACGTTCATAATAGTCATCGAAATAATTTTGGATCCGTTTAGGATGACGGTAGGTGCAACCCTGTCACAATACTTCTCTACAAGATACTTAAAAATAAATTGAGCGTCGAAACCTTGAGCATTGTGAGCGATGCAAGCAATTTTTGAGAATGTGTCTCGTCTGGTAACAGCCAACTCTACAAATTCTTTTACAGGATCTCTAGTAAATACGTATTCCCTTATACCACAATAACTACACATATTTGTAATTTCAGTATCTTGAAGACAAAAAGTACATGCTTGTTGAACTACACCTAAATTTACGATGTGTATATTTTTATTTTCATCACCCTCTACCTACATTGTTTGCTGTGTTTCAAAATCATAAAAGAAATACAAATTTTTGGGTGCGTTTAATTGATCATTTTTAATCGGTTTTATGTAACAAAAATGATTTGATGCTAAATACTCTTTACATACTTTACAAAAAGTGACTTCACATTCGTGTTTCTTATTACGATTTTTAGAACGTACAGTTTGTAAACATTTTACGCATCTTCTAATCATTTCGCAAACACTAGACGATTTATTAAATGAATTTTTTCTTAAATGATTTTCGAAGCAATGATCTCCAAAAAAATCTCTCAAACACGTCAAACATTTTTTTGTAACACTAATTACTTCGCAAGCAGGAATTTTCATACATTTATAACATTTATTGGAACATCTATGATCCTCAACATTTTTGTACGTTTTGTTGCAAGGAATGCAATAACCTCTGGATCCGCTTGCCGCTAGTAAATTCAAAATAGGTTGGTAGTGTCTCGATGTTTCATAGTACATAATCCTTAAAGTATAATTAATCTGTTTATTTATATCTATGACAAATTTCGCTCCATCATAAATTGGTAAATATCCAAGACCAAAATGTCTAAAAGAGTATATCACTAATGCTACACCGAGCGGAGCGAAAAACTTTTGAAAATTGTGAATTTCATCGAGCCCACATCCTGATGCCGGAATATTTACGTTTGCCTGTCGTACTAGATCCAAAGCTGCTTTTTTTTGTACACTGCTATTACTTCGGCGTATACTGTTCCAACGTTCATGCAGTTCCCCTGAACGAATTTGACCTCTAACATGATATGCGTAACTTGTAACGAGCGAACGCGGTAAACACAGATTGTCATCATTCTTGATTGATAAAATTGATTTTTTGCTTACCGATTCTTCGTTTAATGCTACGCGACCTGCACCTCTCACGTCATTCACAATATTGCATTTAAAAGTCAATAGGTTATCCATACCAAATTCCGCTCCACTCTGCGTCACGTTAAATATCATATTCCATAATTCGTCTGCGTTAAAAGCATGAATAGGTCTATAAGATAACCAAAGAGGTCCATGGTTGAGACTATTCGAGTCCATTGTGATACCGATAAAATTGGTGGCAGTACGACCATTGACGAGTTTTGTATGCAATTCTCTTACTGCGCTTTCCAGCCATTCTAAAATATTGTATCCTTCTGGAACATTTGCTATACGTCCTTGAATCTCAACACCTTCTAATCCAAAGCGTTGATAAAAACGTGACGTTTCACTTTGGATTAAAAATCGTGGATTATTGGTACCACCACCTTGTCCGATTTGTATTTCACATTCTGAAAATATTTTAATTATTTTTTTAAAGATAACAGTATGCATTTAACGTTTTTCAATCTAAATTTAAAAAATGATTTCATAGCTATTAAAAAAGACGAGTAGTAATTCACTGGTTCGTAGCAACGTCAAAATAATTGTGTCAAAATATGTAATACAAATATAAAATTTTGTTCTTTTTTAGTTATAAATTTACAAGTTTTTTAACAATTAAACAACAATATTCAAGTATTGGAACAGCCATTTTTGGAACGGGACAAACTTTTTCTATTGGTGACAACTTATAGATACATTAAACTTACCAATAGTTTATTTAATTTATAACAATAAATTTCATATATTTGATTGTTTATAGTTTCTTTTAATTAAACCTAACGTTTCTTTCTAAGATTAAAACAAATTTTTTTAATTTTATCTGTTTTTCTATTTAATATTTAAAGAAAAGTGATTTTGAGTTACTGAGGTGTCCAGCTATTGGTATATTTTTATCTTAGAATTTTTTCATAACTGATATAGAGAATTCAGAATTATATCAAAAATTGAAAAATTAATTTCATGTTACAGAAAAATTACATTTTAAATTATGGTTTGTTTCTGAAGAATCAGTATATGAAATTTTAAGTAGATTGTACACCTTTTTATTCTAAAAATTGTTTACAAATACATTTTACAATTTGAGTATTACATACGTTCGTTATTAATATCATCATCGTCTGTTTGGCATGATTCTGTTTCACTTCCGCAATCTTCCTTTTCACTTTCGGTGCTATCACTATCCGATGATGACAGATTAATAATGTCCACACATACTTTACTTAACGATGGTTTAATATCTCGTACTGTAATTAATTATATAAAATTACTTACTAATACCTCTCAATAAATCATTTAAAATTTTTACGGTATAAATATTACTGGGTTTGGGTCGAATTTGTCAAAGCCTCATTAAAAATATGTGCGATATTTCGAATTTTAAAAATTAAAGATACAGTTTCTTTAATTTGAACCAAGAAAAATAGAATCGTCATTATTTCGAAAGTAATAAAATCTTCAGTTTTACGAGTAGTAATATTCACTCAATATTACTATATAATAAAAATTACGTACCTTCATTAGTATTGCAGGCATCGTCTGTTTCACATGGTTTGGTCTCATTTTTACAGTCATCTATTTCACTTTCGTTGCTATCACTATCTGATGGTAGTTCAATAATCTCCGTACATACTCTACTTGATGACGGTTTAATATCTCGTACTATAATTAATTATAAAAATTTTACTAAGTCCTATAAATATATTGAATAAATATGAAACGTTTTTAAATTACCATTGTTTACATCACATTCCGATATTAAATTATCATCTTCCGATGTTTTACTTGTCGATGGTTCATTATCTTTCACTGTAAATAATTACAAATAAAGTGATTTTTTAACACTTTTAGATAGATTTAATAAATATTAAACACTTTTAAATTACCACTTTTTAAATCACATTTTGATATTAAACTATCACCTTCTAAATCCTCCTCCATTTGAAGTAACACTGTAAATATAATTAATTTCTCGTTACATTACTCTGATACATATAAATTCAGCGTAATAATGACGAAGAATCTCGATAGGTACTTACTATATTTTTGTAAAATCTCATTTGCTTCAGGATGTCCTTGAGGATACAAACGTTTGATAACACTTATCACAATTTCTAAAATATATTTGTTTTGAAAAAGGCCTAATTTATATAATTTTGTTATGGTAGTTAAACGGCAATGTAACAAAATGGATTTCAATTTGCTTAAAATCACGTTCGTTTGTAAAGAATACAAATCGCTTCTTTTCATATTTTGCGCTATAGTACGAATCATAGGTTCGTATTTGATCACAATACGAAGAACACAAAAAAACACGCTAACCGCGTGAAGCTTTGTTACGCGTTCCATGACTTTTGCAGAAGAACTGATTGAATAGCTTTGTAAAATATAATATACATTATATACTTTGAAATATACACTCGACAACTGCTGAATAATGAACTTTATATATTTTACGTTTGAGGAAATCTTGTCATCTTAACTGATTCATCGTATCGTACAATTTTATTATAAACGCGTGGTTGAGAAATTAAAACAGCTAAGTTTTAAAACATCATTCATGTTAACTTATCATCTTACAGTATAATCTTACGATATATAGAAATTTATTGTTAAAATATAAAATGGAATTTCATACTGTAAAAGTAAGAACAAACCGTGTGAAACAGACGATGTCGATAATACTAATAAATGTACGTAATTTTTTATTACAAAGTAATATTAGTCGGGATCCAATTTGACGAAGACTTATTAAAAATATGTGTCATATTTCAAATATTAAAATTAGAAGTATAGTTTCTTTAATTCTTACGAGAAATAGAGTAATTATTATTTCGAAAGTAACAAAATTTTCAGTCATTTTGTATTTTGTTCAATATTTCGAATTCCAAATAATAGATAAATAACTTTTAAAATATTTTTTTGTTCATTTATATATCTTAATGAAAGTTAAATTCAAATATTTGCGAGTGATATAGTTGTCTGTAATACCGATTATATATTCTTGGTCAATTATATAGTTTCCTGCATTATCGGTACTTTTTCTAGTCAAATTCTGTGATCATTTTAAAAGGTATTCAGTTGAATATTTGTATTACAGGCGTGTGTATCGTCCTATACGCAATTTTATTGAATGTTTATATGTTTCTTTGTTTTTTTAATGTTTGATTATTTACTTAATTTAAATGAACATTTAATTGAAATATTAAATTAATTAATTTTTAATCAATTATTATCAATTAAAAGAGAAAAAAAATGTGATGTCGATGCCTTCTAATTTTTGTGAGTATTCTGTCAATTAATTATTTAGTCTTGTTGCTATGTTATTATTTAAAAATTGTAATATATTTGAATTTTATAGATATGTAATGACATGTAGAAATACATGACAATTTCATAAACGCTATGTGATAATAAAGTAAAAAACTTTTTTGTTCATGACGATTATACTTATTCAATGTATTAATTATTATTAATTAAGTTTATCACCTGAAGATGGAGACAAATATGTCTTCAAAACGTTATGCATTTAGATATTCAAATTGACACTTTAAAGCAATCGATAATTATAACCAAAAATTTTAGTTAAGAAAAAAATTGTAAGGTAAAAAAGTACCAATAGCTGGACATCGCAGTAACTCAAAATCACATTTCTTTAAATATTAAATAGAAAAAACAGATGAAATTAAAAAATTTGTTTTCACCTAAGAAATAAACTTTATGAAAGGAAACCATAAACAATCAAACTCATGAAATTTATTGTTATAAATTAAAGAAAATATTGGTAACGTTAATATCGATGAGAGACACGTGTCATTCGGATACTGTACACTACCAGCATGTTAGACACAGATGGATCATCAAAACAATTGCGAACGCACGATTCGTAGCGACTGACCTTGGATACTATGCACTATCAGCGAGGTGAAAAAGTTGTGTCGATGAGGGGCACGTGTCATAGGTAACATCGGATACTATGCACCATCAGCAGGTTAGACACAGACGGATCATCTGCTGTGTCATCAAAAACGTACGAGTCGTAGCGACTGACCTCATGAGTCATCTTTGTTTGGGTGCGCCATAGTGCCCCCCTAACTACTTAAAAGTATAAAATTTCCTATTAGAATGTTGGAAAAGATAGACTGAAATTTAAATTTGAAGTGTAATTCTTTTAATTTTTAATTATTTTTTTTAGTTAGTTTAGGTCACGCAGTTAGAAGGATAGTCGAATATCACGTGGCGTCTTTCTGACGAGTTTCATATGCTCGTAACGCGCGGGTATTCCTATTGAGACTAGCTTTAGTACAACTATTGAATGTTATAAAAAAACTAGAGAAAATGTATAATTATTAGTTCGTTGTGTGATGGGCTTATTATTTGAAATTTAAAAAATCGTCGACGTTTTACAACTTGTGGATCTAGGAGGCTAGTCGAACCTCACGTTGCGTTCTTCTGACTACCTTTGTAGGCTCTAACCGCTCGGAGATTTATCTTAAGAAAGTGTATCTCTTAAAAGGCCCATAATTTAAACAATGTAAATGAACGCGAATTTAAATTTACGTGTCATTTTCGAGTAATGTATAATACTGTTTTTACTATGTCATGATACTGCACACTCCTGTGGTTCGAAGACACTTTTATTATAGATACTTATGCAGCACACTAAAAAACACAATGTATAGGAAATTATTTTACATATAGTTATGTACTTTTACAAGAATGAGATACAATATTAAAATTTATTACAACCTGGACTTTTGCGTTAATAATTAAAACAATCAAAATCTTAATCAAAATTAATCCTATTCTAAAAATAACGGGTTTACTCAAATAAAAAAAGATAATAAAAAAAGATAAAGACATACAAACTATAGAGCAAGAACTAAAAAGAAATAGATGATATCAAAGATAATAATAACTTAAAGAGAAAGAAAATGGAAAATGAAGTTAAAATTAAGAAAACTGAAGAAGGCGAAATAAAAACAGTTAAAGCTGCAGAGAAGAAAAATGAGATTGAAATAAAAGAAAATAAGATAAATGACATAGATAATAGAAATAACCCTAAAGTAAAAAAAATACAAGTAATTAGAAAAAAATATAAAATTGTATCACCTGCTACACATGAGGAGATAGAAGAAATTATTTCTAAAATACATTGAGTTGGAATTTACAGCAATCGAGAAAATATAGCCCTACAAATATCTGATGTAAATAGATGGCTCTGTATTGTCAAAAATAGATAAATTTTTTCTTTTATAAACTATTATATATTTTAGTAACTATTAGGTGTACTATTTAGTAAATTGATTATACTTATTTATTGTACACTACAGCTCAAAAGTTTAAACTCATCAAAAAGAAATCGAATTAACTTTAAAGTTTCAATCTCTGGTTCAAATAACGTTACAGAAACCTGCGGGGCTCATTCGAAAGCTACTTTTAAGAGCTTTCGATTAATCTGCAGCTAAAGTAAAAAAATATTTTTTTTATTATTTTTTTAAGCAAAAATTTTCATTGACAAAATTTAAATTTTGGTTTCTTTTACAATCGTCTGCACTTTCAAGGAACATATTTGAATTATTATCCAATACAGTGAAAATTAAAGCTTTTTTCAAGAGCTTTTTAATTGTTTTTTTATTTTTCTCTTAGCGCAATTTTTAAGGTAGTTATTAAGGTTTTTCCTTCAACAAGTTTTATGCATGCTTCTGAAAGTAATTGATCTATATTAATCTGAAAGTCTTCGATTGAAAATTTTGCTTATAAAAATAATAAAATAATAAAGAAATTTTTGTTTATTATTTCTACAAGCTAAAATTTTAATCGAAGACTTTCAGTTTAATATAGATCGTTTACTTCCAGAAGCATGCAAAAAACTTGTTGAAGGAAAAACCTTCATAACTTCCTTAAAAATTGTGGTAGGAGAAAAATAAAAAAACGATTTCCTTGAAATTGCGAGCATTTGTAAATTGAACCAAATTTAAATTTTTTTCGATGCAAATTTTTGCTTATGAAAATAATAAAAACATTTTTCTTTATTTTAGCTACAGACCAATTGAAAGCTCTTAAAAGTAGCTTTCAAATTAGCCCCGCAGGTTTCTGTAACGTTATTTGACCTAGAGATATGAAATTTTGCAGTTAAGTCGATTTTTTTGGCGAGCTTAAACTTTGAGCGGTAGTGTATATATTCAGATATATAATTAAAGGTTATTTTGATTGAATTAGTCTGACGAGTGTTATAATTGTACGAATTGTGAAGTATATGTTCAAAGCATTCAAGGAATAGTATATGACGATACTCGGCTTCGCCTCGGCCGTCATATCACGCAGGCCAGGAAATCCAACTTTCTGGCCGAGTGTCGTATACTATATTTCTTCATCCCAGTCCGAAAGTATACATCTAATAATTAATCTAATAGAAAATGCCCGGTGCCGCAAGATTCGTCTGCAGCTTTTTTTGTGGCCTGCTTCAGAGCCATCTAGATGTAACCTCTCGTACCGCGACGCGACACGCGATATTCGATGTTTGTTATATATTTGATGCCTGCCCGACATTTGCAAAACCGAGGAGAAGCCGAGAAGTCGACTTTACATTAATAAAATTTACATTTGTAGTCAAATATCAATTGCACTGTTAAAATTTGAACATAAAGAAATGAAACATATTTCTTTCACATATATTTACATCACCGATATTAAATCAATATTAAATTGATAGTGTAAAATTTGAAAATGACACGAAATAGATAGAATGAACACAGTCAACATAAGTATTCTATATATACTCTCGCTCTCTCTTTCTCTCGTTTTATTAAACAAAACAATTATATAAGATATTGTATAAGGCAACATTAAAATACATTTTCATTGAAAAACATAAGTGCTTGTAGTAAATCGATTAATAAATGTGAAATAATATAGCAATGTTTACTTAAGAGGTTAAGCAACGTACATGTCATATTGGGAACTTTGCGGCCGTTGCTACAGCCGTTGCTATGCATCGAGGCCGCGAAAATCTATGAGTCAATCAGAGCGCGCGAGACTCCGGCCGGCCGCAAAAGTCGCTCTTCCCGTATCCATATGCGGCCAGGAAACACGTACTTTCGGCGGGGGGATGAAGAAAATTTAATTTAATGTACATATATCGTAATGTTGCAATTGGTGATATATCTATTAAATTTAATTTGATTTATTGAAAACAATAAATTTTTTTGTATAATGAGAAAAGAGCTTGTATTTCTTGCAAGGATATAATTTGCTCCGAGACAAGGTAAGTTACTGCTTATTAATATGTAAAAAAATGTTAATAATATGTAAAAAAACTAAAATTGAGATGGAAAAATGAGATAAAAGGTGTTAAAGTGGTTGAATGAAAAAAAAGTTTTCACCCTACTGCGCGTAAAGCATTGGTTTAGTCCCCGTTGCCAGGGCCGAAAGTGACACATTCTCGCCCTCCTAGTAACCGCGTCGGAAAGGCTCTTTTGTGCTTTTACCGTCGACTGGACCTGCCTGCATAAATTGCGGCCCCATAAAAATGAAAAACGCAAACACCGCGTCTACGAAGGAGCCTCGCTAAGTATTCGAGCTTCGCGGCGAGAGGCTTCCTCGTAGACCGAGACTTATTATATCACGCGGAAAGAGTGAAAGGATTGTTTATAAACTTTTAACTTATTGATCCTAAAATTAAAAAAGATAAAGTTTAAATAATATCAATTGGTAGCCATATAAAGAAAGCGACCAGCAAGTCTGGGAAGGAACTGCACTACTCGAGCGGCGGAAAGCTCCCCCGTAGCTTCAAATGAATGATTTTGCGCAGTAAAAAAGTAAAAGAATTGATTTTTGATAAGCTTTTAACTATTTGAGTTTTATAATCAGACATTCAAAATGATAGATTAGAGCATAAAAAGCATTATAATTAACTGGCCAGTATAAAAATCTGAACAACTTTTATATACATGGCTTAAAGCAAAGTCATGATAGGAGTTTTTAAAATTTATTTTTTTCGTTCATAAAATAATAAAAGCCCCACGTTCATTTTTTTGTTACGCAAAAAATTATGTTCAATCTTAAACTAAAATATGAACTAAAATATGAGTTGATACTTCATTAAAAAAATTTGTGTCTGGGTACATGTATATACTTATATGACATAAAATAATCACAGTTGAATATTTACCATAACTTCACACAAAAAAAGGTATGTCTGACTGAATCTTGTATTCCGTTGACATGAGCTTCTTCATGTACTCTTTCTTTATTCTTTATTATTTATATACAATGTTCACGCAGTAACATAGAGGCAAAGTATTACATTTAGCTTTTAATGTAACCCCTTCCCGTAGTTGGAAAGCGTATGAATCGAAGTTGGTAAATTAAGAATTAGTTTGCTCTGCATGTAAAAAAAAAGTTATCGGTATTAATCGACACACAAGTACAAATAATCCGATGTCTAAGAAGTCCGATACATAGTCTTATTATGCCTATGATCGAAAAAATATTTTCTTAAACTCTCACTCGAGATATCATTATATGCAACGCGTCTTTAAGATATAATTATATGCAACGCTTCATTAACGTAGCATTGTATGAAATTTTCTTTAACAAAGCATTATATGAAACTTCATTTTCAAATAGCTTTTTATGCAATAACATTTTGAAATAGAATTATTTTGCGTGAATATTTGAAATAGCACAGTATTAAAAAAAGCAAATCTTTATTAAGTGAATAAGTGATCGGCCTCTATTCTTATAGTCATTTAAACACTTATTTTACATTTTTACATAAAACTAATGTGGCAGTTATTGATGATGTGAAATCCATTTGGAAACTATAAATTTTATCAAGTATAGAATTATTTTTATTCCAACTTAGAGCGATAAGACTGTTTGTTGATAGTCACATTGAATTAGATAATTTAAAAAACGAAACAGTTCAGCGTATATATTATTGTTCAACATCCCTACAATTATTCACTAACTTATTTTTATAAAACAAATGTGTGAGATATTTGGCAACTGTAATTATATTCGATGGGCATTTTAATGAACTTTTGCAAATATTCAATTCTTTTTATTTTATCGCTGAAGGATATGAATGTTTGATAGTCTCTTATTATTGACTTAAATAAGTTAGGAAACAGTTTTAATCTAGTGGAGAAGGTATTGTTCACTATCATTATTTGATTATAGTATTTGATCATTTATTTAACATTTCTACATAAAACAGATGTGGCAGTACTTTGACAAGTGTGAAATTTATTTGGAAACATTATGAACTTTAACACGTATAGAAATATTTTTATTCCAACTCAGAGATATGACTGCTTGATAGTGGCATTGAATTAAATAAATTAAAAAAGAAACAATTCCTACAATTATTTAATAACTTTTTTAATATTCCTATAAAACAAATCTTTATTATATTTATATGGCAGGTGGATTATTAGTTTGCACATTTTATGAACTTTTGCAAATATTCAATTATTTTTATTTTATCGTTGAAAGATATGAGTGTCTGATAATCATTTTAAGTTAAATAATTTAAAGAAAAATCAATGTAAATTAAGTAATTAAGTTATTATTCGCTCATCAATCCTTAAAGGTTATTTGTATTATAGTGATACTAGTATAAAAGACTAACATATTTTGTACTTATAGATCCAAATATGATTCTTAAGTATAATATTGTGTTATAATAGTTAAATTTAAAGAAAGATAAAAAAATTACAAAAATTGTCATGTTAATTCCCATTTAAATTTTTTAAAAAATTTCGAGTTTCTTTAAAGTATTATAATTTTTTTCAGAATTGAAGGCCATAAAAATGATACAGACCATTTGAAAGTTATTGCTCCAAGCTTTCTGTTAGACTTTTGGATAAAAAAATCAATTGTGGCGTACTTACACTATTTTCAAGTTGAATATTGACATGTAGTTTATGTAACCTGAGATTAGAAATTCTAACCCAGAAAGATAAATTCTAGACATAATTAGCAACGAATGTTACATATAATGTTCTATATTAAAAGTTGATAGATTTGGAGTTAACTAACGGTAAACCCAGCTGGTGTTGAAAAAAACTAGAAAAAATTCACTTTTTGAGGTTAGAATAATTTTTGAGCAAATGAATTCCAGTACCTAAAATTTTTTATCTGTATTCTGAGAAACATTTGCAATGTGTACCCAAAATTTGGTGTATTTTAAAATTTTGATCGGACCACTTCACGTGGAATACCCCATATATATGTGTGTATAACGTTTATATATATATTATGAAATACCTCCCCTCATTTCTTCCCAACTTCTTCTCTATTACTCTTCGACTACCACTCATAGATTGATGGAAAAGGATTGCAGTATTGAATTAATTAAATATAGCAGTGGTAAATAAATAAGTTCGTAAATTAATTGCTGATTATTATAAAAATTAACAATATTATTGGAATTGTAGCAGTGAAAAGAAAACTATGAATATATGTTGTAAAATAATCTAAAATCTTTTTTACACTAACATTATTTATTTTTATAATAATATTGTTTTTATTTGGATGATATATATTTTTGTATTACATTTTGGGATTAAATAAGAATAGCGATAGACATTTCGAAAGCTTCATTCAAAATTCCATATTCCTCTGCTTCGGTCTGAAGTAGCATTTACTGTTGTCAACCTAATTTAGGTTCACTGACAACTAGGGGAGGATGGGTGACGATTTACCGGTGCTTGGTGTACATCGTCATTACTATGGAAAATGAGATTTCAATGTTTCCAGTGTTTTCAGTGCGGTCAGTTATTTATGATGAGTAAACTGGGTTTGGTTCCAAAAGCTGATGGGAGCTTGACTGGTCTGTGACCAATCGAATAGGCCCTTCGTTTTGTCCCCTTTGTCCCGATGGGAGTGGTGGCGAACTGGATGCGTATCTCATGTGAAGAGACCTCCTTTATTCATACATACAGATAGGGATAGCTTACAGTGTTTTCGATTCTCTGCAACCTGACTCTGATAGGTTCGATGATAATGTGTACAGTATGTGAAAAATACCTTGATATTTATTATTACGGTTGTTATTTATGTTACTGTTTTAAAACTGTTTTTTTATTATCTACCATAATAATTTTATCAATATAATACTTTTTGCAAATTTTCTAAAAGAAATGTATGTTCAGGTCAGATAATCCTAATATGAGTACATGATATATTTAAGATGTACAATTTTAGAAGCTAGTTAGAGTTCTTGATTAGGAAAAATAACAGCATTGTAGTTGTATACTTGCCCTAATTTAACAAGGAGAGTACATGACCTCCGGGAGACAGATATTATCCTAACATTGGTATATCTTTTAGAAATATGAAGAAAGCCAAGTTGTTTCTTGCCAATGGTCACATTCACATCAGTTATTCGACATCTAATAATAATTTCAATGAAAATTACTTCCAATTTAATCGCTTATAACTTTAACGCATATAACCAAAAGAAAGTTGATTTCAAGTAGATACAATTTGAAAAAGAACAAGCTTTAATTGCTTAATTGCGAGAAAAGTTATGTAAAAAATAAGAAATTATAGAAATTTTTACCAGAATTTAATATAAAAAATTGTTTGTTTTTTGTAGCCTAAAATTCTTTAATTTCTTATTTTCTTCATAACTTTACTCGCAATTGAGCAATTTAAACTTGTTTTTTTTCAAATTATATCTACTTGAACTCAACTTTTTTCTGCTTTTTTTTAGTTTGAGTGTCTATCTCCATTTGTTTCGGATTTACAAGCGATTCCCGCGTAATAATAGATAAATTCATATGAACTTGATATGATGTTTAGGTTCATATAAAGTTTGTATAAATTTATCCAATGGCACAATCCTGAACTTCATTCATGATTGTGCTAAAGTTCAGCTAAAGTTTATAAATAATTTAAAAACAGCATCAGCCAAACTTTATATTAACTTTATTTAAACTTTATATTGTTTTTTAAAAATTTGGTTATTTAATCTGTACATAATTTTATATATAAATTTATATACATAAATATGAGGATTTTAAAAAGAAAAAAGGAATTGTAAATGTTACCCAATCCACATCTGAAAAAAAGCATTCAATTTTTCAAAATTTGACGTAGAGGTTAATCATCAGCATCGAAGTTGCCTTCGCAGGACCGTTCAGCTCGGCGTTGATGGTTAGACTGACGAATGACCGTGAAACAACATTTTTAGTAACTACCAGTAAACAAGAAGTCAATTGTTTACTGGTTGCTAAGAGACGTTTATAAAAATATCTTGACAACTAAAAATTTGCTATGTGTCAGTCTAACCCTCAACGCCGACTTGAATGGTCCTACGACGGCAACTTCGATGCTGATATTTAACCTCTACGTCAAATTTTGAAAACCATATATGAATGCTTTTTTTCAGATGTGGATTGGGTAACATTTAACAGTACTTTTTTCTTTTTAAAATCCTCATATTTATGTATATAAATTTATATATAAAATTATATACAGATTAAATAACCAAATTTTTAAAAAACAATATAAAGTTTGATAAAGTTAATATAAAATTTGGCTGATGCTGTTTTTAAATTATTTATAAACTTTAGCTGAACTTTAGCACAATCATGAATGAAGTTCAGGATTGTGCCATTGGATAAATTTATACAAACTTTATATGAACCTAAACATCATATCAAGTTCATATGAATTTATCTATTTTTACGCGGGTTCAATTGGAAGTAATTTTTACTGAAATTATTATTAGATGTCAAATAACTTTCGTCAAAGTGGCCATTATCAAGCAATAACTTGACTTTTTTCATATTTCTACATTACAAACGATATACTAAAGTTAAGATTAGATCCGTTTCGGGGTCATCTACTCCCCTTGTAAGTATGCTTGCGCGTGGTATAATTTAATTTATAAAATTTTCTTATTTATAGAATAGAATAGAATAGAAAATGATAGTTAATACATGTATAAAAATAAACTTCTTTAATTAGTTATACGTGCAATAAATAGTTTACTAATTGTTACATTTTTAACCATCGACAGGTAGCAATATTTCGAAAAACAAGACACGAAAATTTAGTTTTATTCATGGGAGCTTGTATGAAGCCTCCGCGTTTGGCAATAGTAACTAGCATGAGCAAAGGGATGACTCTTTATACTCACATTCATTTACGAAAAGATAAATTTAATATGAACAAATCTATAATAATAGCCCAGCAGATTTCCCAGGTAAATTAATATATATTATACATGGTATTTTATAAATATTAACATTTTACAATTTATGTTACTGTCTAGGGGATGGGATATCTTCACGCTCGTGGGATAGTTCATAAAGATCTTAAAAGTAAAAACATATTCCTAGAAAATGGAAAGGTTGTAATCACTGACTTTGGTTTATTCAGCGTTACTAAACTTTGTTATGGAAATCGGTACGTTTAATGAAAATATATAATAGATGTTAATTCAATTTAAGTGTAATACGAACATATTTTAATTTGTAGTTTTTACCGTTCATTTATAAATCAGTAAATGGTCGATAGATAGGGTTAATAATAAATAAATAATAAATATTGGTCAAATAAGTATTTATATAAATTTTACATTAATTTTCAATTTTCTCAAAATCAAAAGTTAAATTTTACCTGAGTTTTGAATATAATGTTGCAGTCCAAGTGAGCTTCGTCGAATAACATGTGAAGTGAACTCGATGAGTATTTATATATACAAACCAAAGTAGATATGTGTTTACAAACTATACGTCATAGTTTGTGTACATTTGTCTCTCCAAATTATATTCATAACATTTCTATGTTGTCAGTTCAAATGTTAAGTAGCTTCTATTTTGTTAATCGTTGAATTATGATAACGAATACGTGGTATTGCCGAAATGAGTCTTTTTTATAACAAGTTTCTTTATCTAGTATTTCTGCATCGTTCCAGTTAAAATTATGATTTATATTATTTTAAATACGTGCAGTAATAACAGCTTTTGAATTTTTAGTTTTTGATGTTCTTTTATACGGTTTCTAAGGCAGCGTTTGTTTCTCCAATATAAATATCCGGATATTTAATACAAGATAATTTGTAAATAATCCCTGTCTCATCCCATTTTGATGTTTTATCGTTGCCTAATTTTATCGTAGTATCAAGTTTATGGTTAATTAATGGAATAATTATTGTTGATATTGTATTTTCTTAGCATTAGGAAACATTTATTGAAAAACATTTTATTATAAGGTAGTGCTATAGTGCATATTGGGAATTTTTTTAACTATTTAATAATTGATTATATCGAGACTCAATGTTTGAAAGAATTACACAATAAACACAATTGTAAACATATTCTTTATTATACAAGATATGTAGCTGACACAATATTATGCATTCAAAAAAGTCATATAAATACAGTTGTTTACATATACTATGTCAGCTTCACTCTGCTCTCGTACGTAATAGGAAGAAACCTGCAAACACGTACTTGGTTTCTCACAGTGCTTATTGCCAAATAGAGACGAGTGCCTGCTAAATTACATTGCGACAACAGAGAGAGTTGCCCGCCGGCCGCCTGCATGTAAAGACGCGAACATCCTGTCCTAATAAACTAGAGTGTTCATGTAGTACTTATCCGCGTATTTTTTTATACGGCCCTCCTGTCCTCTCCGCGCGTCCTCCCAACTTACCCACATAACAAAAATTGGTGACAGCGTGAAGATTGGGAAATTAAAAAGTCAGACGCCATGGAAGACCATCACCGAGGACCACCAACAGCATCGTCAGTTACAAGACGACACACATCTACCCAGGACTGAAAGGGAATATTAGCGAGTAACTCCAACACATCACCTCCAGAAAGCGGCCAATTCTTTAATTGTTATTTTTTTATTCTTGGATCCTTCCATTTCGGAATAAATTTTAGTGCGCGTATTTTCCATTGTATAAAAAGAAAATCTCTTACACGTCGCGTAATTCGTGACGGGAGAGCATCGGCCCTTATTTCGGTTTTTAGATTCCTTTTTTAAATCTTTCTTTTTACTATGCAGGTAGCGTTAACTTCGCCAGCTCGGCAAGTAAGTAAGTAATTTTTAAGTCATAGATTTAAAGCCTGCATCTATTTTTAAGTATGAACAATTAATTAGTAATTTCCTTCGTGAATCCCTACTTCAAATCTGGCCAGGTTAGCTTTTATATTTTTAATTTTTATTTTTTCAATTACAATAAAAAGGCTATACTACTTGCTTATATGATAAATTTAATTATAAATTCTTGTCTTAATCGTAATTATTAATTTTGTTACTGAATTCAGTAAGAACATTTTAAAAATTGCTTTCACTTTTAAGATAATAATATTTACAAGATTGTATCTGCACAAAGATTTTTATTGTATTTGAAGATTAAGTTTTATTTTTATATTTTATTTCAATTTTTCTAAAAACAAACATTTTTAAAATTTAAATTTATTTAATTCGTAAGAAGAAATAATTCCTTTAAATTTTTTTTTTAGTTTTACAACTGATAGTTTTCTATTCATGCCAAATTAAGATGTATCTCTTAATATTTTCCAGGGTTTTATTTTTATATTGACTTTTGGTTCACAACTAAATTCAGGTTTTAGAAAAAGCGTTTTTTCAATTTTGCTATAAATGACATTTTAATAAATTTAAACCAAAAGCATTTTACAACAAAAGTATTCAGCCTTAACTTATAATACTCTCTTCCTTTTTTAAAGCTAAATAATTATTCTTTTTTTGACACATTAATAACAATTGTTTTTCAATGCACTACTATAATTTATAGTAAATTATTTCTTTTTGATATTTTAAATATAACAAACTAAACCAAATCATCAAGTAGAAAATATTAATTTTGTTACTCTATATACATCTGATTTGATCTCATAACCAATTCTTTATTTTTATAATGATTTCTTTTTAGAATTTTTAAGTATCTTAATTGTTTTTCTCTTTTGTTTTTTCTGTTATACATAAGCATGTGTCACATCAAATATAAATCACATTGTTAATTCTTGTTTGATGATCGATCAAACAGAATTTATTCAACAAATATTTTATTTGTTTGTGGACCTATTCTCGCGTCTCATACGAGACAAATATAAATCCACGCAGATCGACCGATAGTTCCTTTTTATTATGAGATATATTTAAATTATTATTTATTTAATTATTACGTAAACTCTTACCTTTTAGATCTCTGTAGAATAAGTTATAAACCGTGATATATTTTTATAGATAATAAATTTATGATTAATGAATTAATATTAAAACAATAAGTTTATTGATTGACAAGGCACGACCGGCCTTAACGGGTTTCAGAACGAGAGTGCCCTGGCGTGGCTTGGTGACGCTACTCCAGCCTTGCGGGGGAGGGTAACGGTAAATTCCTTGCCTCCTCCGGCAAGCTGCAAGTGCAGTCCCAGCAGTTTTCGGGCATCAAGGCCGCTTGAACGCACCTTCGAAACTACTCTTGCAGTTTTGTTGAGTGTCGAACGCTCTATATATATTTTCTTTGATTTAATTTAAAATACGTTCACTGGGGATCAGGGTGAACGGTTCCCTTACTTTAATAAAACAACACTTTTTATCTGAAGCTAGAATTTTTAGTAACAAATAAATAATTGTACAATAACGAAAAACTAGTCACGGTCGCCAGCCGCGTTTACGCGTCAATTTTATGTATATTTAACTCGCGATTACCGCACACACACACGCACAATTTCACAGCTTATACGGGAAGCTGGAAGAACGGGAAATTGAGGCAGGAATTCTCACCTGCAGAAGCTTGTAAAACAATTCAATAAAAATAACCACTCTCGATAAATAATAACTAATTATATATTTTAAACCGTATCGCTCGAGGGCCCGACTCGGAATCATCGAGTTCGTCGTGTTGAACCGATCAGCGAGTCCGCGCGTATGCGCCACGCGTAATAGTTGGATCTCGTTTGCTTGACTCGGCCGATCCGATTCAAGTTTTGAACTTTACTACTATATTGAAATATGTGTAGATTACAGTCGGTTGTGTGAGAAATCCAGTCGATTCCCTCTACCGCAGAAATGGTGGAGGTAATAATCGAAAGGTTTATCTTGTATCCTTTCGATTATTGTTCGCAGTCTGAATGGCGCGGATTTGTATTCATCCATACCTCCTGCTTTTACAGCGAGGACGCTTCTTTTGCGGTTATATACATATACCACATTCTGGGTGATATTTTTTTGGTCAGGTTTTAAGTCGGGGAGGTGTCAGTACTTTTTTGTAATTTTTATTGCAGTTTCTTAAAGCATTTTGGGCATCCTCCTTATAAAAGTACTTGATGAAGCCGTTCCTGAGTTTAATTGGTCTTGAATCATCATGTATTTAATGAATGGTGTAATCGATAGGACCAAATTGAAGAAATTCCTCATGATATTCTTTCTTTGTTGTGTTTTTTGGTATTTGAATGAACAATATGTCCTTATCGGAGGTTAACAGGTTTTTATTGTTAATATGTGCAGGGTCCTGAGTATATTGTTCGGTCAGCATAGATTTTAGTCTGTTGAATGCGATGTTTGTTATGTTAACATTGTTGTAGTTTGCTAAAACTACGTGCCTTTCTACAAATTTACTAATCTTCTTGAATTTTAAAGTTGCAGAGCCATAGTTTGTTAGTACTGCGCCCGAAGCTTCGGTGGTCCCTCGAATATTAATATGATTTCGTTTTCCTTGCCAATATAATTGTTAACATAGACGTTTTTTAGATTGTGATCACAGGTCTGTGTCTGGGTCTCGATTTCGGGTTCTCTTGAATCTTCGGGGGTCTCTTTTTTAGAATTAATTAGTTCTAAAACCTCTTGTGCATGGTCCATGAACATCATAGCATCTTTAGAGCTAAAGTATTTTATTCTTGCTGCTGGAAAATTGTGAGGGTCTTGTTCTAAAGCTTCTTGTAATAGTTGTATGGGTCTAAAAGTTTGCAAAATATTTATTAATTCTGCTGGTGGTCCTTCATAAATTAAGTATGTGACTGTATCATCATTTTTATCCATGGACAGTCATGAACCTTTAAATCAAACGTATAAAATTCGTGGTTCAGTAAGTCTTTTCCTTGTATTTGCTGGTCCGATTTAGTGAATATATGAGTGTTGTACTTGGCCCTTTGAAACTTTAGGCGTTTGTTTTTCTGTGTTCCGATTTCTCGGATCTCTTCTTCGTTATTGCCTTTTAATATTTGATAGATTTCTTCTGCTGCGTCTGTACTTCTTAATGTGAATTTGTACGAGAATGTTCCAAGATCGAGAGTATCGGATATGTCTTCTATATCATGTTAATTGGGCAATATCATATTTGAGATTGCAGTGTAGGTACTTGACATCTTGCATCGCACTATCAGGCTGATTATTTTGAGTGGTTCCGGAAGCTACATTAGGTAATTGATGTAGATCATCGATTTGTGAGTTGGTCATGGTGTTATTAGTCAATTGGGTTTTAAATTGATTTATGAACTCCAATGCCATTTTCCGTTCCTCTTTTGTTATTGTATTTTCTTCATTTGGTCCGGCATTGTTAATGGGAATGGTAGGTTTAGCATTGGTATGTGTTATTGTATTCGTGAAGATTCGTGTTGTAACAGTTGGATGTTTTTCGTATAACATTTTACAAGTGTGATCGTGGATTTAAAATTTAATGGGCGTCGTCGTGGTTCCGCTTTGCGGGCCCGATATATAGAGTCGCTATGGATTAAAGCTTGGTGAGCTTCCTTTTCGGTCTCATATTGTAAGTAACCGTAAGCTAATTGTCCTCTTTTATCTTTTGTTACCTCATGGTATATTGGGGTCCCAAAATGATTGAAATGATAGAGAAAGTCTTTTTCTTTTTGGTAATCCTTGCCTTTGAAAGGTAACTGACAAAAAATTCTAGTGGGGTCCGTTAGTATCTGAGTTATAGTACTAGTGCTTGGAACATGCACTGATGATTTAACTGTATTTGGGAATAGTAGCCAAAGTAAGGTTCCGGTATATCCAGTAAGATTGGGTGGTTCATAGTTCATTTTTCTTTTCACAGGTACGACTTTAGGTGTTTTTAATTCGTAGGTCAGGTGTAATACTGTCTGACCTCTATGCTTCAAGTCTGGTTTTAGTTCAATTTTTATCGGTGTTCTCTCCTTTTCGTAGATTTCAATGTATTTTGATAAGGGGGTTCCTTTATGATAGGGAATAATGATCCTTTAGATCCTTGGTTAAACGTCTGCAGGTCCATGGTTTGGAATTGGTTGAATGTAATATAATTAGTATAATAGAGTTCATACCATTTCAGAACTATGTATAGGAATTTTGATTGTAGAAATGGATGCTTGCTGTGTTGGATTGGTATTAACCTCAGTATTTACAACATTTAATAAGGCTGTTTGAGGAAATTCGGGGTCTGTGCAGGTAGGTTGAGGTTTGAAGGTTTTTCTGTTGTTGCATTCTTTACACTTATCGAATAAGTAGTATTAGGGCTGGGATTATTATTATTGTTTGGAGAGTTATTCCTCCATATAGATAATAATTGGTTTGAACTTTTTCGCGGTTATGGTCCCGGATTTCGTTTAGCTTGGAGGCCATATTCTTTAATGATATTCCACCATCTCATTCAATTTTATCGTCTTTTCTGTTTATTTCGGTGAATGACATGAAAGGGTCCGTATGTAAGTCCGGATATAGGTCTGTTAGTTTTAAGATTAGCTCTGGTTTGTATATATATTGGTTGACCTTCTTTTGGGCTTTATTATTAATTAGATCAACATTTTTGGTCCGACCTATACAATTTGTAGCCAGCCGCACTATACCTACCCCTTTTAATTTAGTTATTTGGTCCGCTTGGGTGGGACAAGAAATTCTTAGAGTTATTTATTTATTAGTGGAATACAACCAAGTTGCATCATTAAGTAGTTCCATTGAGTGACAGGTTGTGACTTATAAATAACATTACAAGATTTCAAGGCTTTAATGGTTGGGTCTAACAACATTAGAATTTCACACTCGTTGGAGGTGCTTACATCTTTTAGGGGTCCATTCATGGGACATATATATGCATAGTGAGTTTTGATGCATTGGGTGATGGTTTCGTGGTCGTATTTTATGAATTGGTTTTGGTCATGTTTTAAGGCTAGGTAGGGGTGGCTTGGTTCTATGTATGCCGATCCAATAATCTGATTCGGAGTTGTTTGAGGTACTAATAGAGATAAGTGATAAGAAGTTTTTTTACTAATGGTAAATGTATTAATATAATTGTACGTCTATCCTTATGTATGACATCGATTTTCGATGTTCGAGCCATTTCTTCGGCTCGTAGGTGTTCAATTGGGATAGAGTGGTCCAGGTCTGAATTTAGTCTTTTTATATCCATTGTAATCTCATGCATTATTTGTTGAGTTAGAAGTTCACTTGATAATTCCCCTTTACGTATGGTTTTGAGGATGGTCAATAATTCTTTTCCACTTTGAACTACATGGTCCAATCTTGCTTCTAGGCGTCTAATGTAGGTGTTCAGTTCGAAGAAGTGTTTTGTTTCCTCTTCCTCTTTTAGAATTGTTTTCATTTTTTGTATGATGTTGGTTTCTATTTCTCTTAGTATTAGGTCATGTTGTTTCCTAATATTATATAGTTTCTCAAAATTGGTTGATACTAGATGAGTTTGGTCTGATATTAATTTTGTAATGACTCTTTGGTCCATGAATAATTGGTCAATATTTTTATTTATAAGATCCGCATCTTCGGCGGTAGCTAAACCAAATAAACTTTTGCTTATGCTACCAACTATTCCTAGCGGAACCATTCTTTTGGATCGAATACTTTTAGGTTTGTTCCTAGCGGTGTAGTCTATTTGTTCCAGACTATTAGCAGTTTCATTTATTTGGTCATGTAGACGATTTAAGGTTTCCGGTCTTATTTCCATTAGGTCTGTTTCCATTGCCAATTTACATTTATTTTCCGGTAGTATAAGAGTACAATGGTGGTAGAGGTCAGAGTAATTATTATGTGGTCTATGAGTTTGTAGATAAGATTCTACATCTATATATATAATAATTTTCCAATCTGCTCTTCTAATTCGAGCAGTTTCCTTGCGTTCGTAATATATTCCTGGATTAGAATTAATTGACTCTATGTTATAATTTTTGGGTCCTTGGCTCAGCACAATATTAAGTAATATAAAAATAACATATAAGATCATAATATGCATTCTAGAAAGAGAAAAGAAAATTAGTAGGAAGGGAGTTATTTACAAGGGGGCACTAATTTTATTTTATCCCAGTGTTTTCGAATACACTTCCCATTGGGTAATTCCAAGACCACATTGTGTTTTGGGAGTACTTTTAGGATTCTTAGGGGTTTATTATAGTAACTATCTGCTTTGGAAGTCCGAGGTTCATTTATTAGCCATGTATAATCACTGACCTGAGGCTTGATTGAGTTAGCCTTTTTATCGTACAAGATTTTTGACTGGATTTTATTTCGAATTTGGTTTTCCCCGGCAAGGGTTTTCATTTCGTCTAACCGAAGAATCAAGTCACGCAAATACGAGTTATATGTATGGAGCTGATTTTCGCGAGGAATCTTTATTGGAAGCCGTGCAATTTTTCCGTAAATTAATTCGAACGGGATGAAATTTGTGGCGTTATGTATACTAGTGTTATACGTGAAAATCGCGAATGGAGTTAATCGGTCCCAGTCGTCGAAGCGTTTAGAATAGCAGCGAATAAAATTCATTAGCGGGTCATGACTTCGCTCTAAAGAACCATTCGTTTGCGAGCGATAGCCAGATGTGGTTAAGTGGTGATTTTTAAATATATTTAATAGAGATTCTACTAAGTCTGAAAGGAAGCTTGTTCCTCTATCCGAAAGAATGGCTTTCGGTGCACTGAAATTACAAATTAAGTGTCTGGCTAACGCGTCTGCAATAGTCGTGGCCTTTAGGTCTGGGATCGGCACAGCTATGACGTATTTAGTGAGGTTACACTGCATTGTAAGGTTGTGCCGATTACCATCGGGAGTAGTTTTTAATGAACCAACGATATCAATTGATACTTTGTCGAAGGCTTCTATTGGGGTGTCAGTTATCAACATAGGTTCTCTGGTTTTGAATCTATCAATTTTCTTTTCTTGGCAAGCTGGACAGCGCCGAATGTAATCGAGCACGTCATTACGCATGCCGGGTCAGTAGAATCTTTCGCGAATTTTTCGATATGTTTGGTTGATACCCTTATGGCCGCCAGCCAAAGTATCATGTAAAGTTTTAAGAATGGTCTGTCGTTCCTCTGGAGTTGGTAACGTGGCATTACCATGGCAGATGATAACTTGAATAGGGGTTCCTTCGAATATTTCGACTAGTTGTTCGGTAAGATGTCCAGGTTCGAGATGATCGGTCAGTTCATCTCTACGGGATATCCGAAAGCTTTTTATATTTTTTATTAACAATATTTGCCTGAGATTTCGAAATGTGTTACAAAGGTTTTCATATTCGATAGGATCATAATATTTATCCTTTGTTACTAAGGAAAATATATTGTGGTTTCTATATGAAGTTCTTAGTATTTGATTTACTTACGCTCCTAATTCCATATGTAGGCGCGTGGCAGTGCTGTTGTTGCTACAATCGCGGGTATAAAATGGACTAGGTTATCTCATTTATTGGTTAGGCAATTTCGGGTGGTAAAAACGTTGTTTTTAGTGACGGGATGTGTTTAAGCGTCTCATTTGAAAAGCTATTATAATTGGTCTGGGTCCGTTATGCTAATAAAGGGTCCAGGTATTAATTTAATGGTTGAATTTATGGTAGGATAGGTAAAAATATAGGTGTATTATCTTGTGGGGGTTTGGAGAAGTCGATATTAATTAAATTTTCTTTTTCTTCTGGTATGTGTTCTAATCCCTTGGGTTTAGAGGATTGGGCTTTAACTGATTTTCCAAGTTTACTTGATGGCGTGCTATTAGCTATTGGTAGATTGGTCTTAACGTTAGGCGTGGCAGAGAGGGAACGTCGATGAGTCGTGACTGGGAGATCAGACTCTACAGGTGCCTGGACGTTTCCTAGCTCACCTGTGTTGCCCGTCTCAATGTCGGACTGCATTAGTAGCTCTTCTGTCTTTTGTAAAAGTCGCTGGACACATTCACTAAGAACTACATCCATGTTTTCAGATCCATAATTAGAATCACGGTTCATAATAGCGCATTGAACGTCTTCCGGTAGAGGGTCTCCATTCGAAAAGTATTCAGGTATTACAGATAGGACTTCGTCGTCCATTTCTGCCCAAACACCTGTTTTATCAAAATGTACCCTAATGCTTTCCTCAAACTTCTGAAAGGATTTCTCTACCTCCGATCTAGTCAAGGTAGTGTTAGTGTTTGCGAGTGACGTATCTTTATCGGTCTCACATTTTTTAATGCATCCTCGACATAACTACTTTCAGTGTCTTCCTCGGGAGTAACTGTAATGTCTATATTTCGATTTACAAGGGACCTGCTTTGGTATCGGTTCCCATTTGTGCTGCATCTGTTTCGGTAAAGGTTTCAGTGTCGCTTGAATCCATCAGTAACCCGGTCCTATTAAAGTCTATTATTGGGGGTTGACTATTCTCTGAATAGGAAGGTTGTGGTTGATTTGTATCTTCGGGGTTGGATTTTTCATAGGATTGGGTTTTTGTCGCTGTTTGTTTGGATCGGCTCCTTTGAGCGATAACACTATGGTCCAATTTTGGCGGTTGTTTATTTGTCCGAATCCCTGGTGGTCTGCCGGGTCCTCGAGACGTTTTAGGTGGTGCGGGACTGGTTAAGGAGATGGACCTGGTTCTAAAACTAATAGTACTGCGATTTTTAAATAGCTTTGATTTAGCAGTTTCGGGTTTGTTGAGTTTACTGGTGTCTTGAGTTGGAGTATGTCGTTCTTCTTTTTCTTCTATTACCATGATTTTAATCTTAGGCAAATTTTCGTTAATTTCTTCCTCAGTGGGATTTCGAGATAGAGCATCAGCGTTTTTATTCAACTTTCCGCGCTTATATTTGAACGTATACTGATATATCCCGTAAATTTGAACATCCAACGCATCAACCTCTGGCCTGGATCTTTCTGATTATGCATCCAGTTTAAAGGTTTATGTTCGGCCACCAGAATAAACTTACGACCCAGTAAATATGATCGAAATTGGTTGAGAGCATAGAGGACTGCTAAAAATTTCTTCTCAGTGGTGGAATAATTCCTTTCAGCTTTACTAAGGACCTTTGAAAGGTAAGACACGGGGTGGTCGAACCCGTTCTTTTCTTGACTGAGAACCTCTCCAATGGCATAGTCGGACGCATCCGTGGTCAGGGTAAAAGTTTTGTCTAAATCAGGAAAAATTAATATTGGCTCATTACATAGAGCTTCTTTTATAATTTCAAAACTTTGATCCTGCTCAGGTCCCCATGTGAAAGTTTTGCCTTTCGAAAAGTCCTTAATAAATTTACGGTAATAACCAGCAAATCCCAAAAATTCACGAATATTTTTGGCATTTCTTGGTTTGGGGTAATTTCTGACTAAAGTCACCTTTTTGGGATCAGGTTCTATGCTCACTAACTATATGTCCCAAAAAGCCGACTTCTCGTCTCAAGATTTCTACTTTATCAGGCTGCAATACTAGATTTGATTCTCGTAACCGGTCCAAAAGTCTACGTACTCGTTCGTCATGTTCTTTAAGATCCTTTGCGTACACAATAATGTCGTCTAAATAGACAAGCATCTTTGTATTTTGCAGTCCGCGTAGTACATTGTCCATAAGTCTTTGAAATGTCGCGGGCGCGATTTTAGTCCTTCAGGCATTCGTTTAAATTGATAATGTCCATGTAAGGTCGAAAAAGCAGTTTTCCATCAGTCATCAGGATGTATGGGAATATGTTGGAAACCGTTTGCGAGGTCAAAAACCGAAAAATACATGGCGCCCCCTAGTTGGTCCATAATATCCGCGATATTCGGTGAAGGATACGCATCACCGACCGTTTTTTCATTGAGGTGCCGAAAGTCAATGACTATGCGACATCTTGGGTTTCCCTGACTATCTGGTTTCTTAGGAACCACCTAAACGGGGCTATTAAAGGGAGAATTAGATGGTTCAATAATTCCATCCTTCAATCTTTTAGTCATTTGTTCCTTAATAACTTGTTTGTGAATTTGAGGGTGTCTATATTGTTTGGTATTAATAGGAGTGTTAGTTTCAAGAATGATTTCATGCTGGGTTTTGGAAGTACAGGGCAAAGGGTCCCCCGGTAATAAGAAAGCGTCGTTATAATCCGCGAGTAATTTCTCAATGCTTTCTAATTCCTCTGGGTTTAAATGGTCCATTTTGATTAACTTTTTTATTCGTTGAATTCGTTTGATGCGATCCACTATCGCTATTCCGGGTTCGATATCGGTTTCAGATTCGAACTCAGGGGTAAAATGGTCATAAGGAATGAGTTCTTTTGGGTCCACTTCAATGGTTATCTCTTCGTCTCGAGTATTAATTGCTAAGACTTTACAGGAATTATTTTCATTTTTTACTAACGCTTCACCTAAGTAGACGTGTTCGTGTCCAGCATCTATTTGAGGTAGGTAACTTTCTTTTAGATTAGTCTTTATGATATTTATTTTAATTATTTGTTTGGTTCGCTTGGGAATGGTGTAAATTAGTTTTTCCGGTATTTCGCTATCAGCAACAATTTGGTCTTTTAGTAGAGTCTTAGAGTTTTATTTGACTAAGATTTCATTACTAATTGGTTCAGCTTGGTCTATTTCTTCAATTTTGTTTAATAATACGGGGTCTAATTCATTTCTACTCCTTAGTCGAATTACTAGTTTTCCTGTCTCTTTTCCATTTTTATCTAGAAACGGAATTGGTCTCATCACGTCTGTGTTAACTACCATAGCATTTGTACAATAATTAATAATGGTCATAGTTTCTTTGAAATATCCTCGGCCAAACATTCCATGAGATTTGATTGGAAATTTCTTGTCTACTACATGGAATAAAGTAGGTGCACCATGTAGCGTCATTAATAATGTAGTAATGCCCGTTAGAACAACAGTCTCATCGATCTGTACAAAATGTTCTAGTTCGAGAGCGGTCACTTTAATAAGGTTTATGGACGCTCCATTATCTAATATGAATGTATGCCAAGGCTCTCTGCCTGCCGGTACTTTAAAACGAACAATGGTGGGTTCGTCGTCTATTCCCGTTTCTGTCCCAAGTCCCTCGCACGAAGCAATATGCGCGGGTTTGGCGGCACTGTGATACTCATCACCTGTCCCGATGTGTTCTGTTGATTTTGGTTCATCGTGTTTATTTGTCTCATGGATGGGCCTTGAGTTGGCGCAATTCCATTCGAGGTCTGTGAAGTAGAGGTCTGGCTCACCACAACACGCGGGCGAGCCCCATTGGAGTTTAAATGTTGGTCTGGCGTAGATACATTATTTGCATAAGTAGCATTATTTGTTGGTGCTTGTTGCCGATTTCGATTTTGCCATGGACGGAATAATTCGGTTCTTGGGTCGAATAAAACTGGTCCATTATAATTTGCAGGGTTCACATACGTTGTTTGACGATATGGTGGTGCGTTTGGCGTTGAGAATCGGTTCTGATAACATTGTTTTGGATTATAATTTGGGTTGTAGCTCTGTGCATAATTATACACATTTGGACCATAAGTTTGTGGTGTGAGTCCATAATTTTTGGGCATTTTTGGTGCTGAATATCCATAAAAATAGTTTGGCTGCACTTGTGATACCTGTCGAACTTGACAAACTAAATAATTTGGGTTTACATTTTCAGCTGACATTTCTTGATAGTGTGGAAATTCTTCTTGGTAGGTAAGGTCATTTTCATTAAATAAGGATAGGTAGAATAAGGAAGTAGGTAAATATATACAATTATATTTATAGAAAATAAAATAAGATTATATAGGAAATTTTCGCACCAGACGACTATAAAAGCTAAACCCCTGATTTAATTTGAAATATTAATATATGCACATATACATATATACACAAATGGATGTATGATATCGTTATTACATTGTATATATATAAAACATTTTGTATCAATATAATACCTTACAATAACGCACATATACACATATTTTCCTATAATATTTAGTTAAAGACTTAATATAATTATTTATATATTAATTTCAAACGAATCGCAAATGTCACTCAACACACATTTTCATTAATTTTACGTTTTCAAAATTTGCTTTACAATCATACTACGAAATATAAGTCCCTTAAATATAGATAGTTATGATAATTCAAATAACATTATTTGCACGTTTCAAATACTTTGTACTTAGTGTAAGTTTGTAATTGAATTTATTTATTGTCTCCTTCATTGGACCCGATTTTCTAGTTTTTGATAAGCTGCATTCGTCACAAACGATATAAAAAAAACCATAATTATTATACAAATCATTATTTACAACTATTTTTTCATCCGTACATAATTTTACTATTGATTTTCTTCCAGTTGTTCAAATAATACCTTTTTAGACTTAACCAAATATATTTAGTAGAAGAATTTTCCCAATTTATAATTTTGCTTTCATTATATAGCCAAGGTTATAATGTTAAAATTGTTTTTATGATAAAATTTTGATTGGTAATAACGTTTCTTTTTTTAATTAAGCAAAATACGCCTTATAGAAAACTCTTTTGCTTTGCTCTGTAATTCATTTTCATTAAAAAAAAAATTAACTGCCAAAAGATTTGAAATACTGTAGCTAAATATTGCTGCAAGGTTTTTTATGCAAAATGCACCTTATTCCCCCGGCTTTCACGCAGAAATAGACGATCTGATCGGCTGGGACTTTATAAATAGAAATAATGGTCAAATTTGTGCTACAGAGAAATACTTGGAATTAAATAAAGTTGTAATTCCCTTTATTAAAAACGAATGTTGTGTTATTCCGACAAGTTTAAGCTAATTATCCCATTCGGGTAGACAAACAACTCAAACAGACGAAGTTCATGATCAACTGTGTATGAATAACCCCAGTATGATAGACAAATCAACTTAAACAGATGAAGTTCAGGATCAATCGTGTGAATATGGATCTATTAAGGAATTATTAAAGAAATATCTCATGCAAACTCTATTAAACTAATTAGAAGTATCAAAAATAATTACTGGTGAAGTTTCCACTCTAGAAATTAATACAAAGGTTGATGAGGACGAGAATAAAAACGAAAAGTTGTTTGAATTAGATAAGGTAGAAATTAGTTCAGAGTTATCTCCGTTACCAAAGTTTGACATTAAAGAATATGATACAATTTTTGATCAACACTGCAACGCTGTACTGGGGATCAGGGTGCAGGTTAATAAGGATCAGCTATTTTATTAATAATAATATAAGTCTTTATTACTAAGTAATATAATAATTAGTGGGTGGGCGCCAGCCGCGTTAATACGCAACAATTAAACGATAACTCGCGGGTTATCGTAGCAAAAGTTACTGTAATTGCGATACTACTGTTGTAGTTGGCCTAATACGTGGCCGGATTTCGGGATACAATCGAGTACGATGTAGGGGAGGAAGAGAAAGGACGGGAAGAAAAAGGAAGGTTCGCACGCACACTAATCGGTACACGGCGGTACCGTCAGCAGAGAGAGATATTTAATTCACCAACCTTTTCGGGATACTCCGGGACGCTTGGTCGGAAAGGTGTTCGTCTCTCTCTCTCTCTCTCTCACTCTTTATCTCACTCGCAACTGCTACTCGTTAGCTAAATATTATTCCGGTGTCGTCCAGTTGACCGACTGTAGAGCTCTGGCTCTCGGCGTTTTCAAGAGCCGTGATCGTACCGCGCGCCTGCGTAGTACGTACTTGCACGCGGTACATCCATCTCGCATCGAGTTAGCGCGTCAATTGCCGCTGTATTCAGGCTGTAACGGTGCAAGTCGGCTGTATGGTGTATAGTGACCTGGTACTGTTTACGTCTCGGCGATGCCGTACAACTTACTCCCAGGTAACTATTAAATCGTTCCTTTTTGCGTTCTTCAACTAATTTATACGGTGTGAGTTTCAGGCATGAAACTCATCCGCCGCCGCATCGCTGCTCAGAGCCGCCTTAATCCTCTCTCCACGACGACGTCGAACCACGGTGACCGATATCAGCTCTTCATACAGCTCCAGGTAAATACCTTACCGTGGGGATTACGCAAGTATACGTATTTGTGTATGTGCTAATTTAAGAGGTCTGCTATACACTTTGTTTACGTTTAGCAACCTAACCTCATTCTGCTCTATACTGTTCCTTGTACAGCTGTAGTGTTTACATACAGCTATACATGTATTTCCTTGATCCATGTCCTTTGCATACAGCTGTATATCCTCTTCCTTGTTCCTTTTCCTCTTGATGCGTATTTGCAATAATTTGTTTACTTTTTTACAGCTGCTTACTAGTTGGCGTTGGAGGTTCTCCAGCTTACTGTCTGGATACTGCCTCTTCGCCTTAACTGCAGTCCTGTGGGGCTATGGAGGGTCCTCGAGGCTCATTTAATGATAGCCTCCCTCGATTCATCTTATTTGCTGTGATAGACCCGGAGGAGCCTACCTGATGTGCTGAGCTCGCCCATGGCCTTCACCGTTAGGACCACCTAATGCTTCGCCTTATGTGTGTGCTGTGCTTGGGATTGGGTTTAGTCTGTGAGGGTAGGTAGGGCTTATTTACAGTACGGGTAGGTAGGTGTAGGGAAAGATATATGGGTAGTTAGGTGTTGTTAAGGGTTCGATAGCTCGTTACATGACATGTGCAAAGCACATTGTCACAACGCAAAAATAATAATATTAATATTAATTCGGATAATATAACTCAAACATACATACCTAGTAAGATAATCACTAGTACAGCTAGGGCACTAATAATTTGAATGCATTATTCTCCCAGCTACTCTTTTACTCCACATTTGACAGAATTATTAAAATGCCGATACCGCGTATTACAAAAATATGCGTCCACCCAGAAAACCTCCTTGGCAGTCACAGGTTGCAGAATTTGACAGTCATGAACACATTAAAAATAGGCTGCACCCGCTCGAATATAGAAGCTATTTAAGGTTTCTACTACTAACCCATTATGTCCCAGCACGAAGAAATTTTACTCTTACGTTTGGGCTTGAACAGTTTGATGAAAACGACAATAAATTAATTCGGAAATAGTCATTCCTACTATTTTCGGGTGTGCTCTATAAAACGCAATGGTTTAAAATATTGGAAAGGTATATTTTCAATTAGTAACTAACAATTTAAATAAAAAATGCGTATTTTTAAGATTTTTTTTTCAATCGAAAAATACAGGGCGAAGGAATTTTAATTTTGTTGTCGCAAATAAGCACAAAAGTGCACAAACTATCAGAACTTTTCAAATCCATCGAGTTTTTTGGTCTACGATTTTTGTTCGCAAAATGGCGGCCGAAAAACCGAAACTAAAATTTTGAATTTTAATTATACCCATATTTTTGATTTTTTTTTCACTTATATCATATAAAATTATATATAAAATTGTAATGAGTTAGCATTATCATTTAATTGTATGTAGTATATAATTTTAATCTATAAGTAGTTCACTCAATCATTAGGAAATATAACGATATTTTACTA
Organism: Theocolax elegans; assembly: GCA_026168455.1. Taxonomy (NCBI): domain Eukaryota; kingdom Metazoa; phylum Arthropoda; class Insecta; order Hymenoptera; family Cerocephalidae; genus Theocolax; species Theocolax elegans. The sequence goes on from CM047426.1 coordinate 62,457,039, forward strand.
ATGCGATTGGATTTTGATATAAAAATGACGAAAAATAGCAAAAAAATGATTTTTTATAAACTTAAACTTATTAGTTTATATATTTCATACTGATTATTGCTATTTTATATAAAAATAAACTATTTAAAAGCAATTTTACAAAAATAATTTAATTTTTATATGATTTAAGTGAAAAAAACCATCAAAAACATCGGTATAATAAAAATTCAATACTTTAGTTTCGGTTCTTCGGCCGCCATTTTGCGAAAAAAAATACTAGATCAAAAAATTCGACGGATTTGAAAAGATATGATAGTTTATGCACGTTTGTGCTTACTTGCGATTGAAAAAAAAAATTCTTAAAATAATGCATTTTTTGTTTTAATTTGTTAATTACTAATTGAAAATCGAATTTTCCGAATTAATTTATTGTAGTTTTTATCAACCTATTCAAGCTCAAATGTAAGATTAAAACTTCTGCACACAAAAAAATTTAGTAACCGGGGAGTACCAAAAACTCGTTCTGAATGATTCCCGAAATGAATTGAATTGGTGCATTACAAGAACTGTAATGTTTCGTTACCATGATGGTACCGTCGGAGTTCAATTCATATTCAAAACAAACCATGACGAAAATATAAGCAGCGCGCTTCTAAATACGGCACGAATCAATCCCGAGAACCGTTGAACTCTCGGAGTATCCGCTCACCGCTCCGATTCATGTCGACGTTGGGACTGCAGTACTCCCAAGTCGGAAACAATGGTGCCGCGCTACTTTGGACTTATAAGCCAGTCAAATTAACCTTTGGAAATCCCGTTTTTCGACGAAATTGAATCGCACAAGTTCATCGTTCCGAGGTTGGAACTATATAGGTCCCAACGGCGATTTGAAACGACGCTGCCGTCGTACCCGGGGAGTTCAACGATTTTTAGTTCTCGATCAACACCAATCTGGTATTGAAGAGTTCTTGTACTGGGGATAGCGCAAAACGGAAAGTATTGAACTCATTAATGTGAATCTTGGACATGCTTGTTGTCCAAAATTGAATTTTATATATCCGTACGCGTTGAACTAAACGAGTTCAAGAAATATGGGGTTCCCGCATAACTAAATTTTTTTGTGTGTGCGCGCTGGGGCTTAATGGGTTAAACTTAAAATCTAAACTATAAATTTTTTTTTAATTAGGTGTATCTTCTATTTTTCGCGGCCCCGGACGCGTTCGACCGAATAGGCTCGCGCTTTAAATAAAAGAAGGTTTACGCGTACTCGAATACGATTTTTATTCTTTCTTAACTTTCAGTAGAAATAATATTTACAACTACCTGAATTGCAGAATGTAGAATAAGTAATTATAAGCATAAATGAAATTAAATTATTCCTGAATTATAATTAGTCGCGAAGTACACGTAATTGCGAGATCGCGTTAAGTTTCTGTAGAAGAAACAGACATACAGCACAAAAAGTATTTTCAATAATATGGGAATTGTCTCTTCATATAACCTCACGATTAGTATCAGAAATATCTTTACTGTATTGCAAAGCCAAACATATTTTATTTAACACACTTCGACCATATGCACGTACCATTATATATTTTTCGAATTTTTAAATTCAACATTATTAGTATATTATACTTATACAGAAGTTTTTGTTAAAACATACTTCGTTCTTTGGATAATTAATTGCATCACTAAACCAATAACAAACGTTATTACAAGATTTACCATTAATTCATTTAACTTTTTATTTTTGCATGTGAACGATTAGAGTCTCAACGGTCTCAAGGCCATACTTTTACACTTAACAAAAATAAACTACAATCATCAAACATGTATTGCAGGACCATAATTTAAATATGTCCTAATACCTAGACAATATACAATTTTGTTATATTGTTCTACCGCCTCCTCTCCAAGCCAGGCAGTAATATGGCATGTAAAACAATTAAACATTGTTGGAACTCTAAGCTATACACTGGACAAAAAATAGCATCGCTAAAAGAATCTAATAACACTAGCGACCGCCAAGAACAAAACAGAGTTCTCCGTCTGAACATCTAAACAAATGAATTTCTTACGGCCAGCAAGAAAAATATATAAACAAGAGATTTTTCATTAATCAAATTCCGCATAAACAACAAAACTATAGTCGGTTTGAGGAAATCCAAAGCCTCCAAGAAATATTTAAACGTCAATGTATCCATAGAAATAAACTTAGATTAGAAGGAACAACAGTAAACAAGATCTAACATAGCATTAGAAACAAAAAAAACATAAATATGTCGAAGAATAAAACAACCGTGCAACATATAGCTTACTAAGACAAAAAGTCAATAATAGAAAAGAGAAGCAATTTTCATCCAAAGACTTGCTTGCTGTTTATTCCCTTACTACTAAATCCAATAAACCCTCTTCATCTCATATTCAAAATTACACGAACCTCCATACAATGATTATCATTGAATTTTATCCTAAAAGCTGATCTAATAGAAAAGTCATTGTAAATAAATAAATAATGAGGTATATGCGAACCTAATCTAACACAATAATGCATCGATTCCATCCCAACTCAATTTGGTTTAAAAATAATTAAAATACTAACCTAGCGCTAGATTTAAGCACACTACATTTGTAACGGAGTGAATCTTCGCCGGGGTCTTGTTCAGATTCCAGGATTCGGTCAGGAAGGAAATTGAAATAATTATACCGTAATTTAATTATAAAAGACTAACTATATATATATATAAAGCTAAGTTGTGTACAACAGCAAAATAAATGAAATCGCCGTTTCCCTTGCTGACTGGGATGCGAGCTTAGTCAATCTAGAATTAAATAAACAAGCAATACTTATAAATAATAAAAAAATAAAACAACAATACTACGCGACTTACAAACTTTACAATACTACCTTATAACTAGTTTCCTAATCGGACGCAACTAACGGTTATCGTGTGTGTTCACACAGAAATACAGTTTGGGATAATCCACGTGCGCTTACGAGGATACGGTTGGAATAATCCACGTGTGCTCACGAGGATACGGTCGGGATAATCTACGTGTGCTCACGAAGATACGGTCGGGATATTCCACGTGTGCTCACGAGGATACGGTCGGGATAATCCACGTGTGCTCACGAGGATACGGTCTTCAGTCATTTGTATTCTTTACTTGGTTTTTATTATTGAGAGTTCTTTCTTTTTATCTGCAGATTGAGATGCTCTAAAATTACGTTATCGTTCTGCTTCGGCTAATTTTTGTTCATCA
>CM047426.1:62460381-62566728 GCA_026168455.1 Theocolax elegans
GATTTTAAATTACGGGCTTAAAATGCTAGTAAAAAGCTCTGCAAAGAATCATAATTTGTTTTTTAATATTGCCCGTGCTTTTAACCTGGTGATAAATGAATATATGATAAAATATGTACATAAATAAATATGTAGACGAATCTAGTACCGCGGCGACGTGTTGAATGAGAAATTGTTCCAAAATGGGAAACAACTAGAATGCGTCGACTCTAATTACTTCCCAAGGGGAAATGTACTTCTGGTCCGAAAAACAATTTTACGAGGCGTAAAGTGTAAAGTATGATTTGACAGGCGAGGTCTTGTTATAAATCCCCATTACAGATATTTTGGTCGCGCAAATTTTGGTGCGAATTGCCGCCTCTTTAAATCGCCTAAATACAAGTATCAAAAATTCAATTTTGTTTTTGCTTATGAGGTATTCAACCTTTAGAGGGCCGGGGTTTTGAAAAATTTGAAAATCGCATTTTTCTATAAGAATGTGGTCTAAAGTCACTGAGTTAGAGCCAAACTTAGTTGCGATGTTGGTGAGTCAGACCCCTTACGCCTAGAGACGTATTCCGGTCCGGTACGGTAAGGCCAAATGTTGAAATTTTCAAAATTTCAGAAAAACGTTAAAAACGTTTGGTAAAGCCAAGAGCAAGCATGTTTCAAAACCCACGGACCAGACCATATATACCTTATGTTTTTGAGGTCGCTGATTCCGAATCCGTGGTCTATTTGACCCCATAACCTCAGGGTCAAGGTCAGGTCAAGGTCAAATTTACAAAATTAACGGCAACCAAGGTTTAACAGTATACATATATGTTTTTGGAGTCGCCGAATCCGAATACGTGGTCCGTTTGACTCCATCACCTCATAGTGAAGATTATTTGAAGATAATCGACAAAATTCTTGTAAAACAAACCAAACTTCATGCCATTTATTTTTTCTTACTATACCTTACCTTCGGCGACCCCAAAAACATATATGTATACTGTTAAACCTTGGTTGCCGTTAATTTTGTAAATTTGACCTTGACCTGACCTTGACCCTGAGGTTATGGGGTCAAATGGACCACGGATTCGGAATCAGCGACCTCAAAAACATACATGTATACTGTTAAACCTTGGTTGCCGTTAATTTTGTAAATTTGACCTTGACCTGACCTTGACCCTGAGGTGATGGGGTCAAATGGACCACGGATTCGGAATCAGCGACCTCAAAAACATAAGGTATATATGGTCTGGTCCGTGGGTTTTGACATTTTTTTTATATTTATATTTTATTAATTTATTTGATTTCTTTTCTTTTTATTTTTCATATTTAATTGATTTAAATTGTTTAAATTAGTATCAAATGCTTTAGTGTTGAATTATTTTTAATTGAAGTAGTGAATTTTTGATCGGTTTAGAGGGATTTAACTATGAATTGATGATTCATGAATGGATGAGTTTTAATCATAATTTTGTTTATATACTGTGTATGCTATTTAATAATAACTTGATTTTTTCTCTTTAGGCGAATGCAAAATGTGTTGTCGATGTTTAATGGTGTTGGCTGTCGTGTGCCCTAGTTGTATCGTTTGGTCGCTGACTATTTTCCTCACTTGCGTGAGATGCGAGAGCTCCCGATGTAATGCTGTGTTGCTGATGCTGGAGTCATAATCGTTGTTCGCTTGTTTGGGAACAGGATTGATCCGGTTTTGCTTAAGGATTTTATTTTGTTTATTTTTTTTTGTTGTTGCATTGTGTTGTTTTGGCTTCTTTTATTATCTGTTCTCTTATTCATTAATTATTTTTTTAGGTTGGTCTTATGGACGAGATTACAGTTTGGTGTGATGTAGAGTTCTCATCGCCTCTTCTGTCGTCAGGTGCAACGTGCTTGCTGGACCGCCGCGAAGTGAGATGCTGATGCTAATCCCCGGGTACCGTGAAGATGTATGCTGCTTTTTACTTGCGATGTATGGTTAGGTGAAGATTGCTTCTTGTGCGGATATGTGTTATTTGTTTCGAGGCGCGTGTGAGTAGTTGTGGTTAACTGCAGTATTATTATGTGTCCGTATGATTGTCGCGCGGTTCGTGACCGCGCGTCCAATAGCCGCAATTATTCGAATGTTGCTAGGGCGTGTCGTTCGTCCGTTGAGGTTTTGTTTGTTGTGATTGATTAAGTCATTGTAGTGCGTTGCTCATTGCATTTTACATCAGCGGCTCGTTTCAACTTGTTAGCGTGCACTGTTTTCTGGTTGTTATCGTTTTTTAGTTCTACATTGTGGTTTTTCTGATTGACGCGTATTATTTCGTAAGGTCCTTCGTATTATAGGTAGAATTTCTAATTTGAGGTTCTTTTAGCAAATACACTGTTTCGCCTTCTCAGAAATATTGAGTGTTTAGTCGTTTGTCATAGTAATATTTAGATTTGTATTTGGATTGTACGAGATTCATGACTGCCATGGTTTGTAGTTGTGTTAAATTGGTTAGGAGATCAGCTGCATATTGACTGTACGTTGGGAAGTTTTCTCTGGAAGGGAAGCTTGCTGGTGTGCGAGGCTTTTGTCCAAACGGAAGCTCGTGCGGAGTGTACCCGGTGCAGTCGTGTTCGGTACAGTTGTAGGCGTGCTGACAAATGGGTGTCCATTTTTGCCAGTCGGTGAGCTTTTCTATGTACTTCCTTAAGTATTCGGTTAGGGTGTGGTGCATGCGCTCGATTCCACCGTTAGCTTGAGCGTGTTATGCTGTGGTGCGGTATTTACTTATTTTGAATATCTTGGCGAAATGTTCTAGTAGTCGATTTTGGAAATGGGTTCTTTGGTCTGTTATGATTGCTGCGGGTGGTCAAAAGTAGCATATAATTTTTTCTGTTAATGCTCGGGCTACCTCTTCGGCAGTTGCCGTTTTAACAGGTGTTAAAATCATATATTTAGTTAGCCAGTCTTGTGCTGAGTGTATGTATCTGTATCCGTCGTCTGTCGTTTTAAGTGGCCCGTAGAAGTCTAAGAAAATCTGTTCGAATGGAAATGATGGAGTGTTATTTATAACTAATGGTAGTTTTGTTTTTTGTCTAATTAGTTTATTTGTTTGGCATTGAGAGCATCTTAGAATGAAATGGCGTATGTCTAGGCGCATGTTACTCCAATAATAGTCGTTGGCTATTTTAGCATAAGTTTTGTTAATTCCGCGGTGTCCACCTATAGCTGCTTCATGGTATGCTTTTATTATAGTATATCGATCAGTTGTCGCTGGGACAGGTAAATTGTTGATGTAAAGTACTGCAATTATTGGTTGCCCGGAGAATATTTGATTAAACTGTTCTATAAAATAGGACCATTCGCCAATGGAGAGCATAGCCAAATCTCTTATTATGGCTATACTTTTGATTTGCTTCGCAATTAATAGAGTCTTTAGATTAGTTATGCATTTCGTTATATTTAATCTTAGCGGTCTTTCGAATTGCGAAGACGTGGATGTTTTTATATTGTGTATATGTATGTTGTTTATAGCAGGTTGGTCGTTGATTAGCTGTTCTGGATTTATGTATGCTCTTTCTGTTAGTGCTTCTTGTATTTCAGTGTTTAGTGAGACATCAGTTGTGGTTATATATGCTAAATTTTCGTGGTATCTGAAGGGATGTTGGTTTATTTGTGTTAAACTTGTGAATGGGTTCGGCCTTCCGTCGTTTACTGGGGCCCAAGGTGGTTTTTCTCTTGGTGGTCTGGCATTTAGAGTGAGATATTTGTCTAGTCGTTTGTTGTAAGGTTGATTCTGCTGACTTGAATTATCGTTGTTATTGCATGAGTTTTCTTCTATGGTTGGCTGTTGTGTTTCTAAGTGGTTCAGATTTCCGTTGAAATTTCCGTTGAATTGTTTGTATTATTATTTTTTGAATCGGTCGATTCAGAGTCTGAGTTATCACTTGCATTATCATGCGAGTAGACTAAGGGTTTTGCGAAAGTTTCCTTTGTTAATTGCGTTTCGTATGGTGTGAAGTGGTTGTCCCTTAAGTTCAGATGGATCATTGATGGAAACTGATTGGTGGCAATGTAGTAATAGTTTGTTTTTTGTGACAGTTCAAAGTGTACGCGAACGCTGTAATGAATGTATATGCAAATATAGAGATGCAGTTGAGGTTCTGTTGTCTCCACAAAGATTAAGTATTGGTGAATTAAGTAGTTTCTGTCTCAACTCTAATGGACCTATTTCTAATTGCGCTGCTCTGATTAGTGAGTGGAATAGACAATTTCCTGGTGGCTCGTTTGACATGTCTTCGCATATTTTTAGTTTTTTGTCCGGTTCGGTGCATTGGTCGCTTTCGGTGTACACGCTTAGTCCCAGATGGTTGACTAGCTGCGGTTGTAAGTTGATGTTAGATCTTTCAGTGGTTTGCTTATCCGTATGAGTGTTTTTATCGCGATCCGTATTGTTCGAGTCACTCTCAAATGAGTCATAGTTGAGATTGTCAGTGTTCTCCGAGACGGGCTGAATTCTTTTACAACTTATGGATGGTGTTGTGTGTGCACTTGATGGAGAAATTTATTTTGACGATTGTGGCGGTTGGTTGTTTGAACTGTGTGCGTGCGTATTGGGTGTTGTTTGGTAGCATCTATTTGGGTTGGTTAAGTCGTTGCTGTTAGTGTTAACAGATTTTTCTGGTTGACTATTTTTGGTTGCGTTAACTTCCCGTATATGTATCCACGCGTTTGATTTGCCATCAACCTCATTTTCTTCTACGTCTACGATGAAATGTGAATGCAATTTGTCGATCAATTGCGATAGTGAGTGTTGCAGCCAGGTGTTTCCTTCTTTGGTAAGGAGGTTAGGATGGTGGGTTTCTTGGATTGGTGCTTGTGCGTGATTTTTGATTGCGGTGGCTTCTATGTGAACATCCGATGTGTTGTATTTGTCGAGCTTCAACGTCTCTAGAGGGTCGATGCTTATTTGTTTATTCCCTATTTCGTTGCCTGAAGGTAGTGGGTCAGGATTTTCATTGATGGTTTTGAAACGGCTGGTTTGTGGAGTGCTCGTTGCCTGAATGCCTTTTGGTAGCTGAGATTATTTTTGGAGGTGGCTTAGTTTTTTGTTTGAAGTGCATTGACTCAAAAATTCATCGCTCTACTTCCTGTCGCCTTCCGCTGATCGATTAGCATATTGTCTTTTCTTGGCTATGGATTGAGCTAGAATTTCTTGAATGCTGGTTCTCTCGGCAGATCCTAGTCGGTATGTTGATTTACCTCTTGATTCAAGTTTTAGGTTGGTTAGTATGCAGTCAAACAGTGATGTGTCCCTATAGTCGAGTGTATATAAGTTTTTGCTGTTTGGTAACAGTGTAAGCCATTGAATGAGTATTTCCTTGTCGTTCGGGAAAATGTCTCGTTTTACGAGGCATAGGAAGAATCCTTCATCATGGCTCCTAAGTGCTAGGGCCTCTTCTTCTGTATATATAGGTGATTCATCCAGAATTCTTCTTCTCGCTGTATTTGGGCGTTGGAAGTAATCTGGATTTAATTTTCCATTTTGTGGTTCCATGGGTTGGTTATTTTGTGTATTTTGCTAGGAGGCCCTAGCGATAAGTAGTTTTGTGGGTTTGATGTCCTGTTCCGGTATGTTGTGTGGTTCCTGTTCATTGGCTAGTTTGTATAGTTGAGCCCTAGGCAATTCCAGATTGATTTGGCCCTCTGTTATGACGGGATTTCTAGACAAGGCGTCGGCATTGCAGTTTTTGTCTCCTGATCGGTATATTACGTCGAATTTGTAGCTTTGGAGAGATTTAGTCTGTTGTCTTGTTCTCTACTTTATTTTATTATTCTCTATTGCCTTTAGTCTATTGAATCTAAGATCTGGTTTTTTGGTTAAGTGAAAATGCTTAAGAGGCTCATGGTCTGTGATAAGGGTGAATTTTCTGTCGAATAAATAGTGTCTGAATTGGTCCTTGGCGAAAACTACTGCGAGTAGTTCTTTGTCGTAAGTAGGGTAATTGAGTTCACTGCTGTGTAGATACCTTGAGGCGTATGCGCATGGACGATCCTTGCCGAGTTCTCCCTGACTTAGAATGACTCCGATAGCATAGTCCGAGGCGTCCGTTGTTACTATAAATGCGTTAGGTCTGGTGCTTCCAGGATGGGGTTGCTGCACAGCATGTCCTTGAGGAACTTGAATGTTTTTGTTTGTTGTTCGCCCCATATAAATGGTTCGCCTTTTCTGAGTAGTTTAGATAATGGTTGAGCGATTTTGGCGAACCCTTTTATGAATCTTCTGTAGTATCCTACGAATCCGAGCCATTGTTTAACTTTTTTCGCGCTGGTGGGTTGAAGGTAATTTCTTACTGCGACTACTTTTTTGGGATCGGTTTTAATGCTGTCACTGCCTACTATATGTCCAAGTACACTTGCTTCACTTTTTAGAAATTGGCATTTTTTTGGTTTGATTGTTAGGTTTGCGTCGACGATTCGCTTTAGTACTCTTCTAAGACGTTTGAGGTGTTCCTCTAATGTCTGTGCGTATACCATTATGTCATTTGGGTAGATTTGAATTTCTTCAGCTTGTAATCCTGCCATAGCTAGCGAGATTGCTCTAGAAAAGGTGGCCGTGGTGTCCTTTAAGCCCACAGCCATTCTTTTATACTGTAGATGCTGTTGGCCGTATTGATCCATTGCAGCGGAAAATGCGGTGTAGGATGCGGAATCGGGATACATTTCGATCTGATAGAATCCTTGTTTAAGATCCATGACTGTAATCAGATTTGCCGATGCTAGACTTTCTAGGATGTCACTCGTGAAGCGTAGAGGATGGCATGTCCCTATGGTTGCTTTGTTCAGCTGTCGCAAGTCAGTGACCAGTCTCCATTTTTTGTTTCCTTGTGCATCAGGTTTTTTTGGGACTATCCACATGGGTGACGAATAATTGGAGATGGATACCTCTACAATGTTTTGATTCAGAAGTTTACCACTTTCCTTTTCCATTTCTTCTCTTAACGCTGGTGGGTATCTATACCTCTTGGATTTGACGGGCTCGTGTGTTGATAGTTGAATAGAGTGTTGAAGGAGGTGTGTTGGTGGCAGGGGTTCCCATTCTAGGCCGAATGCACCTAGATATTCGTTAATAATTTGTCTAACATGCTCGATTTCTTCTTGATTTAGGCCTTGGAGGTCCGCTATTTGCAGGATTTTTTCCACCCTTTCATTCCTCTTGTAGTCATTATGTAGTAACATTTCATTTAAATCAAGTATTTCTATGTTAGTACTTCGTTTTGGTGTTTCGCTGAGAAGGCGTCTAGTGCATGCTCCTTGAGAGTATTCTTTTGTTAAATTGCCGTCCTTTTCGGCTTCTGGTGTGGACCGGGGTTTGGATGTTTCGCAAGAAATGAGGCTCACAATTGGTGTTTGTATGTGTATCATTTTTTCTGTTGTATTAATGCATTCGGCGAATATGCGACCTTCGTGATTTTCGGCGACAAAATTGCCGAACAGGATACCATGTTTCACGTGGGTTAGTGGAAACCAACCGACTTTTGTTTAGTTATTCGTTGTGCGTGCTTGAAATACTCTTCTCATGCGAGCAGGAATTTCTATTGTTTCTTCGGCTGCGAAGGAAATTGTTTGATTCCCTAATCGTACTTCTTTGGAGAAGGCGTCAATTACGCCTGAATGCTTGCTTAATAAGTCCCAACCGTGCAGCCCGTTCGTGTCGATGGGAAAGTTATTTGGTACGACATGTAATTGACATGTGATACCTGCTAATTTAATTTTCGCTTTGCCGATAGTATGCGAGATTCCTTTGGTGACTCCCTTGATTTCAAGAGTTTCTGTTTTATTTATATACATGCTAGGTCTCAGTGCTTGTTGTTTTATTATTGATATGTCAGCTCCTGTGTCTGTGAAGAACTTTGTTTCGCCTTCGATCAGCTCTTCGCCTTTTAACTTGATTATAGGGGGTTGTCGGCCTGTATGTAAAAATTTTATAATTGCCGATTTTGTTGATGGTAAGGGTGTGGGAGCTCCTTCATCTTGGCGCTCGGCGCTAGAGGACGGCGACGAGCGGGTTTCTAGTTTAAATGTTTGGTATCATAACGATTGTGGTAATTTTGGGTATTTGAAGTGCGATTGTAGGAGTTGCCTTTGTTGTATTGTGATCTTCGAGTATCTGTAATGTGTCGAGGTTGTCGATCGTCGCGACCGAAATCTCTTTCATTCGGCCGATCATATCTATTGTGGTTTTTGTTAAAGTCTGTTCTGAGTTGCCTGTATATCGTGGTGTGCGGTGCATATTGGTATTGCGTTCGAAACGCGCATTACTCGTTCGATTCCATTCTGGATAGTTGGATGACTTGGGTTTGCTTTGATTTTCGTTTGGATTATAAACGATTTTATTGGTGCGTATGTTCCATTTTAATGTATTGTATTCGCTGAGCGCGTGACCTACTCTTTTGAAATAGTCACATAGTGAGATTTCAATCTTTTTTTTGCGGCAGTCCTGTTCTATATGACTGCTGCTTTGACAATACGTGCATTTTTTTTTCCTAATGCCTCGGACAGCATTTTCATTATTGTGGCGGTGTTTGTGAGATATTGACTAGTGGTGATTTGCGATGAATATGACTGCTCCTGTAAGGAAGAATTCTTTCGTGCTCTTTGCTTGCACTCGAAGTCTACTGCTATGCGTATTGCTTCAGTTAAGGATTCCGGCCGTTCGTTGCGAACTTGATGGTCTAACGGGTGAGTTAACCCAATCATGAATTGCTGTAAGGCTTCGTTATTAGCATTTCTCCGACGAGTGTCTCGATTATTTGAGTTCAGTGTAGATGCCGATTCGTACATAGTCAACAGTCGGTTGTTTAGTTTCTGTACTCGCAGACCGTAATCTCCTGCTGTTTCCCCGGGTCGATGATTGACAATTCTGATTTGCACAATTACATCATCGGCGATACCTACGTTGCTATATTGTAGTGTAAGGTTAGCTAGAAGTCCTTCTAAACTCTCGTAACTGGCGAGACGCGATGTATAACTTTCAGCAGCCCTTCCGGTGAGCTTGCTAGCCAATGTTAGTAGGATGTACCTTTTGTACTCCCCTCCGACTGCACTAAGTGCTTGTCTTGTCGCGGTGCAGAATAAGTTCAAATTATATGTGTCGCCGTTAAAGGTTGGGATTAAAGCTGTTGCTTGAGATATTGTCAGTCGAGCTGTATTTGTTAGGAGTGGATTCGAGGTAGGTGTTGGTAGATTGTATTGGAGAAGTTGTGCTTGTATTGGATCGAATGAGTGCAATGTCGTGTGCAATGAGATTATGTCGTCGGAGTATGTATGTGTTAAATTGTGGTGGTTGGTTATGTGTGTAGCCTTCAGTAATTGTTTTTGAGCAGCCTGTATGTCGCGTAGCGTGCGCTCTAGCAGCACGAGATTTGTCCACGGTGTTTGTGCAGTTATGGGTGCATGGGAACCTTTGGTGGTCGGATCTAACTGTGGTTCTTTTAGCAGTTATGTTTTATTTGTTACGCTGCTCGTGGGGTCGATGGCTGGGAAATGTGGATTGTAAAACGGTGACTGTAATTGTTCGTTTGATTGGTCCGAATTGAATGTATTTGGGGGTTGCATATTCGTAATATTTCGTGTGAATTCTGTCTGTGAGTTTTCGACAACGTGTGCGGTTGAAGGTTCTATTTTTGGCGGTGCGGATGTGGTGCTATTGCTTAGGTGTTTAGCTAAGAAAAATGCTTTTGCTGAGCGCCAGAGTAAGGTCGCCAGAATTTATGGTTGATGCAAGGTCCTCGATGCTACCCATCGACCGGACCGGAGGAAGGGAAAATTCTCGTGTTTTGGGTGTGGTTCCGGTAGATGCTAGGTTTTTTTCACTACAACTCCTACCGAAAAATCCGGATGATGGCATATTTATTGTTGAATATTTGTTATATTTTTATTGTTTCTATTTGTTGTTTTTATGTTGCAACTAATAGGCGATGTACTAACTGCCCAGGCGGAAATTGAAACAAATAGGAGAAAATAATAAAGCCAATAACTGTTTAAAATTAAAAACTAATAAAAATTATTAATGTCCAGACTTGAGACAAGTTATAGATCTTTATTAATTTTCATAAAAATTGTTGTTAATAGTTAATAATTTTTTCTAATTAATTTTTTTATTTATAACAACATTGTAAAATGTATGTGTGTAAAAGTGATTTAAATTAATAGTAATTTATTATAAGTTAGGGTAAAAGTCACGATTACAACAAAGGAAAAAGTAGTAAAAATTATACAAAATAAAATCTTCAATTTATTATAAAATACAGTAATGATTCGAAAAATTAATAATAGTTATTAATTAATTAATTTTGTTATTAATTTTGACTAATCCTTTACAAACTTTTTTATTTTTTTTTATTTCCACCTGGTGGCAATTTATATTGTAATGATAATATAAGGATGATATTATAATCGCAAGTATGTATATATAATTTATTATTATTATCTGTTTACTAGTAATTCGTGGATATTTTCGCAATTAATTAATTTTGCATGCTTGAGTTTGTAAAATAGCACGATTGCAAGATATATCGATAAGTTGATTAATCGCGCGCAATGGCAAAGAGTTCTCACAATTTATAAGGTTTTCTACTTACAGAATGCTGACTAAGTATATCTGGATCATTGTGTCACTGTGTCGCTATTGTATATGTCGTCAGTTCAATGGACTTTGACGATTGAAGTTGCGCTGTGCTGCTTCCGTTGAAGATGTCCTTCCAGCGGTGGAGCAGGCGCTCGTGTCAGGGCAGATGCCCTTCCAGCGGTGGAGCAGGCACTTGTGTTGGGGCAGATACCCCTTCAACGGTGGAGCAGGCGCTCGTGTTGGGACAGATGCCCTTTAATGATGAAAGGTGTCTATGATAAGCAATGCTTTTTGAGACAAGCAATGCTGTGACTGGTAGATACCTTGCGTTGGAGCAGACATCAGCGATAAGCACGAATTCCTTTGGATGCGTTAATGTAGTGTGTAACGTGTCCCTGCGTTCTTCAGAACAATAGTTTTCTCGGTGACTCCTCTGATAGTCCCCAAAAGGGATGCCAATTTTTCTGTTACGTACGTGGGTGGGTAGACTATCGTTGGTTCGTCTGCCGACGAACTCTAATGAGGAATCGGATGTGAATTTCCTTTATTGATTGATTTCCTTTATTGATGTAAATTGTCCTTTATTGATCCTGAAGAAACCGTATGTGGTGCGTCTTGTCGCGCCGCTTCTCGCTCTTAATCTGACCGTTTTCTGCCGCGCCCGAGTTCGTGCTCCCGTTCACCGTTGGCAATTTTCTGTCTTGTCAACGATGATTTCGGGGGTCAACGCGCGTCCCGTGCTGTCGGAGCGCGTGTGACATCGGTTCGGGAGTTTTCCATTTTCGGTCGCCGATTCAAGCCGGCCTTCAATCGTACGTGACAATACATATGGATAAATTACTATGCACAAATTAATATTATTATTAATATTATATTGTTTATTTATTGATGTAAGATATGCCAGGGCTAACAATTATGAAATAAATTTTGTGTAGTATACTTTTTGAGTGAATGTACTAAATTTTACAGCTGAAAACTTGATGATTCAACGGTGAACGGGAGCACGAACTCGGGCGCGGCAGAAAACGGTAATATTAAGAGCGAGAAGCGACGCGACAAGACGCACCACATACGGTTCCTTCAGGATCAATAAAGGACAATTCACATCATTAAAGGAAATCAATCAATAAAAGCAATTCACATCCAATTCCTCATTAGAGTTCGTCGGCAGACGAACCAACGATAGTCTCCCACCCACGTACGTAGCAGTATTAAAACGTAAATATCTCTTTGTTCGGGTTATTTGCGTTGCGACCACCCTTTCAAATTTCGCGGGTGCTATCGATCGAGAGGGGCGCGCGTTTCAATAGATCGAATTGAGGGCCTGTCGGGTGGGGGAAAAATCGGACAAGCACGGCGAATTTCGCGCGGCGTTTTTTCGACAGTTCGTATCGAGCCTCTATCAAGGATAGCTAAGCGTCGCGATAGCTAATATATTGTTTGTTACGGGATTTTGCGTGCATTGAGACGACACGAACGTTCTTTTCAGAACAGTCGTCTCTCATTAGCTTTAGTGCGTTTTGTAATTGCGGCGTTTGGTGTGAGTGTGCGTGCGTGTGTGCTAGTGTGAGTAGGTGCATTAGGTTGGTGAAGGAGGAACGTCGGCCACGTTCGAGCTCCCTCGTCGTGTCGGTTTCCGAGCTGCGGAGCACCTACGCGGCGCGTCTCATTCTTGGCAGCCCGTGGTACAGCGAGGTTCCTCCGAGACGTCATGGCTCCCTGTATCGTCAGAACGGTGCTCCCAACCTACGTGCGGCCAGGGCTTTACGTCGTGCCGGCCACGTATTTAGGAAGGTAAGAGAGCTCTCTCCCTGTGCGTGCGACAAGGTACCTCGCGGCTTAGAGCGGTAAGCGTTAACCGCAAGTGTTTCTTTTTTCTTTCTTTTTCTCTACTCTCATTCACTCTTTATTTGGCTGTTAGAGTCTCTTTTTTATTGTATATTTTTTCTTTAAGTAAATAAAGTTTGAGCTTGCCTGGGATTTTCTCTCTATTTCGTGAGAGTTTTTACGCCTGGGCAAGTATCTTTTTTCCATCCCTCACTCAATCCTATTTATCATTATTATAAATATATATATATTGTTAGCAAAGTAAGTATTCTATTCCCTCTTTTTTATTGGTTTAAAATTATTTTTTGTATTTTTTTTAAACCTATAAAATAGAGATTTTTCGTTTTAATACATATAGAGAAATTAATATCATACAAATGAATGAATATTACTTCCATACTGTTTTTATATTTTCTATTGCATGATTTACTATCTTCTATCTGCTGCATTCACAAACAGTTACAAGATAATGAAAACATATTTGTAGACGCTTCAAAAAGCCTAGTTATAATTAATATGAAATTATGATTGATCATGAAAGTTAAGCAGAATTGACCGCAGTTATTAAGTGGATGGGTGAATAACTAACATAAACAGAAAAATGTGTAATACTTTTTTTTATTTATTTTGTGTTTTTTGACAATGTTATTTGTTTTTACCTCATTCTTTTTAGAGAATTATACTACATACCTTCCTCTTGGAAATTTACAATGAATACCTATAAAAATCTAGCTGGGCGCTTTGGACAATAATGATAGGTGTTATTAATAATAAATTATCTAAACAATTATATTAATTAAATTGGTTCGAAATAATCACGTTATTTAACATGTAAAAAATCATGTGATTAAACACATGTTACGGTATGTGATTAATCACTTTTATTAATCACATATAAATTAACTTTTATTGTTTTATTACTCTGCGTGTAACTCTGATTCATCGCAGATTCAGTAAACATTCAATACCGATTTTGTACTGATTCAATCCTGATTTTGTACTGCTTCTGTACCAATTTATATCTGCGTTTAGGGAAAAGTTACTGCTGATTCAGTACTGATTTTACTCTGATTCGGTGATGATTTTATATTGATGCAGTGATGAATTCATATTGATTTCAATATGAAATCAGTACTGAATCAGCGTGAATTTTTTTAAGAGGGTCATGTAATTTAAGCTTTATTATATACTTTAGATTCCATATATGAATTTCACAATGTACTTACGCCGGAATCTAAAACGGCGGTCACTTCACTTACTGTTAACTCGAGTCTCACAAAAGTCAAGTACAGAACACAAAGACTATAGGCAGTTGAAGATACATTTGCGGGTTAATGCAGATATCTATATATATATATATATGATTGATTTTTTTATTCATTTTAGAATGTACACCCTTCATGGTCATGATAAAATCCAAAATAACGATTTAGAAGGTTAAACCCAGGTTGTAATAAATTCACAACCAATTTTGATTTTAAAAGTTGTACGACGTTTCGTCTGCCAGGTTTTGCAGACCTGTTCAAGTACAAATAATTGTCAAACAGTTAGCACTCGTAGATGAGTAGAGTCAAGTGTAGACTACTGCTACGTGGAGGTTGGTGGGGAGAACTCGCTCAGACCCACACACCAAAACACACCGACACTCTATTTCTTTTTTTGATAAAAAGTCAGTCCCGGCGTCTCTATCACGTTGCTTCACCGTGCGTGCGCGAACTTGATATCTTCTCTCTTCTCACGCACGATACTCGCGCGTTCCTGCGCGCGCATCCTTCTTTATACTCTTTTCAGTTACTCACCTGATCGGTAACTCGCTTACCGTTATAATATATATATTTAATAATACCTTTTTTTCAAAAAAATTTAGAAACTTTTCTTTTATTTTCTCCACCTGAGATTTTATCGTGAGAAATCACCTAATTTATCAGGTGATTTCTCATCTGAGTTTTTTATTAGGAAAGAAATCCAGTGGTTGTTGGTCTTTTGTCTGCCAATTTTCCAAGTATTCTAGTACCTGGGCTGAATCGAATAGGCTGTAAGTATTCAGAGTTTCGTACGTTTTGGTCTGCAACAAGTAAGAGTTGAGGAACTTCGGGATATCAGAGATAGTTAAGTCAAACACATTGGCTCCTTTATCTTTGCTAAACTGCCATCATAGTCTTAGTGGCTTTTCATATTGCTTCAGCATCGTCTTTGACATTGACAAAAAGCACATTTCTAAGGCCGACGAGGGAACTCCCTTTCACGCAAATTCCTGGCTAATTATCTGTCTACCATCGGAGAAAGGGACTTGATTAGTGGATGAGGTATTCTAAAAGAAGAAAATAGTAAATTCATAATTGGTTTTAGTTTTAACGGTTCGGAAAATAACAGTTTATAAAATAAGGGAAAAAAGGATTAGCCTTCCCAGAGAGGTACCATAAACCCTTCAGCTCTATCCATTACTATCTTATCTAGGGTTCTAAACACTAAGGAAAATAGAGAGAATGCGTAAAAATAATCTTTCGACCAGGACAACGTAAATGCATCGAATGTGTCTGCCTCCGGGTCTGGAAACCAGCACCAAACCTAGGGTATTTAGTATTTATCTCCGAGTCGAATAAATCTATATCACATAGGCAAAATGTATCCTTTACGCGATTAGATGCTTTCAGAGCCTATGTTCATTCTGTTTCCTCCATTATTTCTCTGGATTTCCTATCTTTTTCAGTATTGTCGTCTAACCTAATATATGATGCAAACAGCCATATATTTCTATCTTCGCACAATTGCCAGATCTCTTTTGATAAATTTGTCAGCTGTAAGAACTGGCTTCTCCCTCTTTTATTGACATAACAGGTTATAGTAGTCTTATCTATCCTGAGAAGGATCTCGCATGAATAATCCGAGCTATAAAACAGTTTACCATCCGTGGATCGAGACCTCGCCGCATACTGCTTTCCAAGCTGTTATAGATGCATCTGAAAATATAACATTTCGTAAATAATAAAATAATTTGTATAGCAAATTTTGTAAAAATTTTTTCAGTAAACAATTGCAATTTACGCATTATCAGTCGTTCCAATTACTCAGGTCGTATCGGCAACTCCCCATGAAATTTATTAAGAAACAAAAAATATTCCAGTATTTTGTCATTAACTTTTGATATGGTAGCGATATCGGTGCAACCGCGGTACGAAGTTATTTATAAAAAATTATTACTCCTTCTTAAACTCTTGATTTTTCCATTTCTACTTTACTTGATATATAATGCTGATAAAACTAAAAATAATAATTACTTTTAAAAACGTCTTTGTATATAAGGTAAGAACCACCTTAAAATGGATCGCTCCATACTTCGTCGGTGGGGAAGCGGTGACCAGTACGTCTATAAATCACACCAACTTTCTTATTTTAAAAAACTCTTTTTATACAGAATAATCGATCTTTATATAATCCTTTCCCTTATTTCCTCTGGAAGGGCTATGGAGTAATCTTCTGCATTTATTATAGATCTTAAAAACTTTAAACTAGTCGCGGGAGTCAGCTCTGATACCTTATAATTATTAATAAATTAATTAGAAAACGCTTTAATATTCCCAAGTAGCAGAAAGTCGTCTATTTAGCTGATAAAAGTTAAGTTCCTTAAACTGTATATAACAGGCTTGTACAGTTTTGAAAAGACGAACGGTGCTGTGCATAGATCAAGCGACAAAACCTTGAACTCAAAGAGCCTGCCTGAAAATTGAAAACGTAGATATTTTCTATAATTAATATGGATAAGGCTCAAAGTGTGCATGTTCTATATCAATCTTTGCTAGATAACTTAATGATTGTCTTCCATTCTGCCATTCTAAAGTGTGGAGGTTATATAAAGGCACTTAATTTCTTCAAATTAATAAACTTGTCTTTGACATGGTCTATTTATTGAACAAAATACTATAATAAATATCATTTAAGAATCTCTGTATAAATCTACATATCAGATTTAGAATACATCGGCTTTGCCAAACAAGCATGCAGTACATTTGTAAGAAGAGAATGCTAGTACTACTTTATTGTTTTTCGGCATATACGATACAAGCATCATACTGCCCGTGTATAGTGCCAGTAATTTTCATTTTGTAAGGTTCTACTGTGCAACGTAATTATTCATTATAGGGAGATATAATGAATCAAATTCAATTTACGTGTCTTTAATAATGAAAAAAAAATTATGTAAATTATTATGTAACTGAAAAACGTTTGTTATTAAACGTTTTATCAATCCCTCGATGGCAACCAATTCCTTAAACTGCTTCGTCCAATTGCAACAAAAAGTTTGAAAATAAAAAAAAAGGAAAAACATAAATATTAATAAAATCAAAGCAAAAAAGAAAGTTTCATGCATTTTATAATAAATTTATTTTTAAATTTATTGTATAAATGGAAATTAAATATAATGAAAATAAAATTTAATATCTCATGCGGAAAATACAATGTTGTTGTAGTTCAGCTAATCTCCTCTGATGTGGATTCTTCCGGTTGCATTTTAAAAATATATTAATTAATTATGGATTTGCATCTTAGGAACGTGAGAAGGTATTTGATTAACATGCATAAATAAATGAAAATCAGAATTTAAATTGTATTGGCCCTTGGCTCTTTTACTGATTTATTTATTAACATAAATAAACATACAATGTATACGTTAATATTAGAATGATAAAAGTATATATATTGTACAACTTTTATTAGGATTTAACGCGATGTGACTCGAAAATGTTTTTGGAATAATCGCGCGAGTCTCTCACAATTAGAAATTCTTTAAGCGCGAACAACGAACCAAAAAAAAGAGAATGTTTAACGGTAGTAAATTTAAATTGATAGTCGTTTCTAATGTTAAAATTAAAAATCTATTTCGACGCGGTAGAGAAAAAATTCATGAATCCTCGTTAGCGATTCCTAAAGGGAAATAAACGGAACCTCGAGGTTCACCCAGCCTAGCCCCAGGCATCGGCGTCATCCTAGTGGATGGGGTGCACTCAAGGAATAGAGAAAAGAAATTTTGCAGTCCCATGTGTTAACACGGGACCACTCGGGGCCTGTCGCCGCTAGGGCTACCCAGCTCCTAAAAAGGAAAGGAGTAAGGATTATGGGAGCAGCATGGTTTGCTGTTACTCACTATCGTATTCCTTCTCTGCTTCCTTCGTGATCGGACTAACTTTCTTGGCTGTGAGGATACTAATGAATCGTATACCTCGCGATTATGAGCTCCCGTATAGAGTATCTCATCGATCGAGATTAAAGATGTTAGATAATTGCGTGCGCGAAAGCTCTATTTGTTATTACGTGTTAATTAATTCCGCGCAATTAGGATAACTTTAAGTCCTATTGCGTTTTCTTGATTAATGCTACCTAATCTTATTACATTAACGTATAGAGAAAAATCGGCCGATTCCGAATATCTAATTTTTATTACTAAATATTCAGTCTATATATAATAATTAATTAAAATAATATCGAGTAAAATTAGATCTGTTAGCTAAAATTCGGGAGTTATCGGTCTCCTCTTTCTGCGGATCTTCGTATTCGTGCGCACTCGGAGACCCCGCCGCGCGGGAGAGGGGAATCCCACGTAAATGTAAGATACACGAATTCGTTAGTGTGAATTCGTGAGTGGAAAATTCCACATTAACGCAGATTTTACCTATTTATTTACGATTCTTTTAATTCGTTAAAAAGGACTGTTGCAACTGCCATACGCTTCAAGAGGGGCACAGATGTAAACCAATTATCGCAGGTTACGGTGCGGTTCATACCATGAATCGAATCGGTTGTTTTTCGGAAATAATGTTCTATCAAATGCTCTTCCTCTAGTTTATCGTCTAACCGTATTTTTCCCAAGTATGGAAGTGCGAAGATCAAATACGATGTACTGAGATCATTCAAAGCCAAAAATTTTAAGCCTCTTATCTGGCTTTGATTTTGAACACACATCTTTTCACTTTTGCCGTACTATGGTCACACGGGGTCCAGCTGACCCCAGCATAAAAAACGTCCGTACAAATCGATATCTATGAACACACTGATAAAGCGCAAGCTTCCGAAAGCTACTGAAAAATGTTTTAGTAGCTTCAAACAACAACAAATAGCGATACTGATTCTATTTTTGTGGGTCTCCGACATATATTTAATGTTCAATTATTTAAATAACTATACCACATGAAATTATCTTATTCTTAATGATCTCTTTATTTGTATTACTAATAATGCTTTTATTTTTTTTTATTTTTTGTTATTTATTCATCCAGAGTAACATATACATTACATAATTTTATACAATGAACTGTACGTAATTATCCAGCAGAGAAAAAATATTTTTCTGTACGCTGATCCGGACATAAAACTAAAGTAACTAAAACTAAGTTAGAGTTGGTCAATGAGACAATCAAAAACCAACTCTTCACTATAAACTAACTTAACCTAAATTATGAAAATAAATAACCATTTATAGAATTTAAATTTAAATTTTACAACTGTAATACAATAACTTATATAAATTAAATTAGACTTGTATCAGTCTGTTACTAAAATAACAGGATCAAGTCCTTAATTTACTACATTTATTTAAAATATGAATTGTATAACTTTAAAATTTCTACCAATATCCAACAAGCATTGATCTTGCCGTAGTGAATGTCTGTGTAGTCGCATTTCTGTCTCTCGTGTATAATAATCTTTCCATATTGTTCAATCTGGCTGGACAAGTTAATCCAACTGCGCACGTGATTCTATAGTGTGGGAACATTTCTTTATGCTGGTTCGATGAATCACATTTACACGAGGATGTGAAGACAATATCATCTATGACTACTATATGTACTATACATATGTCATACGATAACTGTGTGATTGCATTATTGCGCTTCTTGGATTTTCCACTATTTTACTATTCATTGCTTTAATATTATTCTTTTCAGCCATGTTATCAATCCTAGAGAAAACAGTCTCAATCGGTGCATATTTGTTTTTTACAGGTTCACTCTTATGTTCCAGTTTATTACTATTCCCTTTTACAAAATGTGTGTGTTTGAGCCCTTTTAGTCGCGCATTAACACAATAATCACAATTCGCTACAATTTCGTGCAGATTTATGTTTTTTCCTACAAATATACCAGGTGTACTATGATTTTCCATTTCGCTTTGATTTATTAATACATTTGCAAAATGAGTAATTATCAGATTGATTTTTGTCGGTAAGTTTTTCATTTTTTTCCAGTTATATTCCGATATACGTCGATGCGATCGTTTATAATGTAGTATACAATTTCCCTTTGCGCATGTAAGAGTTCTAATATCCATTATTATTTAATCAAGTAAGGCATTACCATCCTCATGGACCTCCAATGTAGAATATGCCTCCTTGATAATTTTATTATTTAACTTACATATTGTATCATGTATACTTTGTGACGTGGTGGATCTGCATGAGAACAGATCCCCGTCACTTAGGGCTCTGTAGTACCGACGCGGCCAGCGCAAGAATCGGCACTTGGCATATGGCGCGCGTATCGGTAGGCAGAAGACGTGGAAAAGTACGGCTACGACCAATTGCGGGCGTAGCACAGTGGTAGCGTGAACGCCTTCGGATCCGAAGGGGCTCGGGTTCAAGACCTGACGCCCGTTCCTTTTTTTAATTTGTAGCAAATGAGTCTCATTGTTACAAGATGCTCTGCAGCAGATGCCTTCAAAGCATCCTTATAACATGTTCTTAGACCTAATAAATCAATAGAAAGAATATCGACCCAATTATTATTTTCATGGCACCTTATTACAGTTTTGAATGTCCTATAAATACTTAAAGCTTCCAAATTTCACCCTGCAATTACTCCAATGTTGCACCTGAAGCAACGCCCGATGCACCAGTAGTAATCCGATAAATAGAGTTGGAACCAGGATTAACCAATAGTATTGCCTCCGCCAAATCTTTTTGTAACGTTCAAAAGCCTGAATCGATTCAGATGTCCATTAAACAGATGTATTGTCATCCTTTTTACAATTTCTGGTAAGACTATTCAAAAGAATCTATGATGTTGCTGGATTCCTCATGAATCGACAATAAAACTTAATAATTTCAAGAAATCTTCTCATAGCTAAAAGTGTAGAACGTTTAATATAATCAGGTAATGGTATGATACCATCCTTGGTAATTCTGCATCCCAAAAAATCGAATGTTTCAACTCCAAATTTACATTTTTCGACATTGATAGAAATCCCATACTCTGAGAGTCTCTGAAGAATCGTACAGAGATGTTCGATGTGCTCCTCCTGTGATGTGATGCAACCAGGATGTCATCGAGATATTGATATGTACAATCTAACCCTTACAGAACCATATTGATGAACCTTTGAAAGCTTTGGGCAGTGTTCCTAAAGCCAAATATCATGCAAGGCAATTCATATAATCCAAAAGGAGTAATAATCGCAGTTTTCTCGATATCTTGTTCAATCACCGGTATTTCATTGTATGCTCGTATCAAATCAATCTTAGAAAATATAACCTTATCCTGCAGAATGATTGTAAAATCCTAAACATGTGAAATAGGATAACAACCAGGAATCATTTGAGCATTCAAGCTTCTGTAATTCCCACACGGACGAGAATCTTTGTGATTTTTTGTAACCATACGCAATAGACTCGCATGTGGACTACTGGACGGTCTATAGATGCCTCGTTCCATCATCAATTGAAATTCTTTTGTAGCAGCGCGTTGTACTTTCCTATGGGACGTCTAGGTGCTGCTGGACATGGTGGCCCGGTGGTGTAATACGGTGGTGGTAATGGCAAACAGGCAGTTTCTTAACAGTTAATTTAGTTTCCTGGCCTAGAATTATGAGAAAATCATTCAATATTTGCAAATAAATAATGTCGGTACCCTGCAAAAGTGATAGACCAAACAAAATAGCTGGATGTATGAAACCTAATAATTTTTGCTTGGTAATAATAAAAAAAATACAACGTCCATTCATATCTATAACTAATTTGTATTTGTCCAATAAATCAGCGCCAATTATTGCGTATAATACATCAGCAATACGAAATATCCAGTTAATTAAACGTCTTGATGCCAAATTAAAAAACAATGCACTCTCTCCATAATTATTGATATCGCTTCCATTGGCAGCATACTACCTTGAAGTAGTCTGTTTTCATTTGTCCTTGACATTGGCAGGAAGTACGGACACATCAGCACCTGTGTCAATCAAAAAATTTTTACCAGCTATTTTATCCTGTATAAAAAGTTTTCACGAGGATTTTCCTAGGTTATTTGTCAAATCGACGGAAGAAACACTAAGTTTTTCTTGATGACCCGATCACATTATTTCCGATTGTACCTCGCATTCATTCAATGACATAGATTGACATCTCCCATAATATCAAATTTCGCCTCATCTGTAAATAAACATATGTCCAAAAGAATGGATCTTGATGTAATCTATTAGCTGCTCATCTACAAAAATTTAGACGTCGTCGATCATCTCCTATTTGAAGACTATGAATGAGTCGTACATGATAAGGATGAAATTTGTAACTTTTTAAAATGCGGTTAACTATTGGTCTAAGAACTCCTTGTCTTCGTTCGATTTGCCGGGTAGAAATATGGGGATCATCAGCAACTAAAGTCAGCACTCCTAGTACAACATGCTCTTTCGAGCCAGTTTTGCGTTTTTTACGTTTTAGTTTATATTGTTCAGCTCTCCTTATTAATCGCTTCATAGCTTTTCTATCTAGATGATTAGCGTATGGATATTTTTCTGCATAAATTCGCCTTTCTGCAACTCTGCTATTATTTTGACCTCACCAAAAACTTTAATCATATTAACTATTTCCAGTGGCGTGTAATCAACCATCAATGGTAGAAATGATGATAGAGATGGATCTAAATTAATGAACTTTGAAATATGTATGTACAAATTGTTATTATCAACAATTAGCAATTATGTCAATTGCTGAATATAATTACATTAAGAAAGAATACGATTCGATACAGTATTTTCACACTGTGTAAATTGATCCATAAACTAAACTTTACCAATCTTAAAATATTAATACATACAAATACTACAACTTGAAATAATAATAATACTACAAGTGGAATATTGGAGGGGTCAAAATGGCATTTATACCGATTTGAACAGAAATGTGCACAGAGAGGTTGTTAGGATCGCTGGACAACTTTTGTTCCAAGAGTTTATCTCAGAAATGCTTTGCCTCTGACATATTTAGGTGGGGCGAATAAAATTTTTTGAAACACTGTGTGCGAAATGCCATTTTGAATGCCTGCGCAGCGTGTGCGAAATACCACTATCACGCACTAGTGTGCGAAATTCGCGCATACGCAGATTTCTTAATTATTTTGTATTTAATATTAATCAATTAAAAGAAACTAAAAATAAAAACAAAACAACTGGAAAATAATTAAAATTAATTCATGTAAAATTTTAAGAAATATAAAAACAAATTTATTTCCAAAATTTAATGCTTTCGATATACAATTCTTTTATCTTTAATCATTTTATGAAGTTTCATATCGACGGCTCCTATTCATAAAGTCCTATACCAGAAGTCATTTCTATATAGTCCTATCTTAAAGAAAATTTTATAAGATCCTATCTTAATTATAATTCTATAAAGTCCTATCTCAGAAGTACAATTTTATAAAGTCCTATCTGAAAAAGTCAGTTCTATAAAGTCCTATCTCATCTCAAATTTTGAAAGCTACAAAATCATTAAACAATAAGTTTTTTAATAAAAACAATAAATTATAAAAATAATATTTACACCTTTATCTAAAAATATAAATATATATGCAGAATCGGATAATAATGCTCATGTAAAGAGTACACTTTTACCGAATATATTATATTTCATTAACCTCGTTATCGAGATTTTATAAGTATATAAAAAATATTAAAATTTGAATTTTGTATCCAGGTCGAAATTCGAGCATTTATGAAACGTTTTTTAGACAAGAAATTGGCCATTGCCATTAAAATGGCCATAAATCGTACATTAATGCCCGAAAAAACGTTTCACTTAACCAAAAAATGTTAACTTTTCCACTAGGGTAAATATTCTGCCAATTGGATCTATTATAAATATATATCATATAATATATATATATATACTATATATTATATAAGTAGAATTATTTAAGAGGTCAAAATATATAAGTAATTCATTTAAAAAGAAAATAAAAAAGTAAGACATTTAAAATGTACTTGACGACACAGATGGGACTGAATCTGCCGCAACTTTTTTTAGATTCAGTTTTGAAATTTGTGATATTTGAATAAAAAATGTTACCTTTTACTTCAATGTTATGAGAACGGCAATTTTTTAAAAAGAAACAAATATAAATAAATATAATATAAATAAATAATATAATATAAATAATATAATATAATATAAATTATATTGTCATAATAGTTTTCAAATTATATAAATTATCAATATTATTATAATTTTATGAAGTTAAGAGAAAGTGTATTAAAGGAAGGGGGGGGGGCTTAAAAAAATTGACATTTATGATCGAACTTTATTCAATTGCATTTGAGATAGGACTTTATAGAATTTTCTTTTCAGTTAGGACTTTATAGAATTATTCTTGAGTTAGGACATTTTTTAATTAATTTTTGAGATAGGACTTTATGAATAGGAGCCGTCGATATGTATTTTTATAAGGCTTTGCCCCCTGCACCCCCCGCACCCCAACATCCCACCCCGCCACCCAACCCCTTGTTTCTACTGACCGCCAAACTTCCAAATTCCACGTGATTAATATTTTTTTCAGGTTAATATTATTATTATTATTATTATTATTACTGAACCTAATTACATTTCTACGTTATATTTAATATTGTATGAAAAAAATTCAAATATAATTGTTATCAATTCTGAAATGTTGTATATTATTTAAATTCCCATAATATAAATAAACCTAGTTATCATTAAAAATATAATTTTTTCTCGCCCAGGCAAAAGTTTTTAAATTAATATTGAATTTTGTTGGTCTTGCTGAGCTAACGTCTAACGACTCTAAGAACTCCAAGTTGCTAGAAACCTAGTTATCACTCTAAACAATAACGACGTTTCTCACACTTAGTTTCAAAAAATAGTATACGATACTCGTGTGCTCAGGCGAATTAAGCACTCGCTTCGCTCGGGCGGCAAATGCGACTCGTGCGACTGCGTGAATCGCCTGTTTCGCACACTTGTATCGTAATGTACTATTCTGGTCGACCTTCGAATGACCTTCAAATTCCAATATTATACCTTTCTGAAAGTAAAACTTTCCGCTTTTTCCATTTACGGGGTAAAAAATCGTGGTTCCTATTAAATGAAACTGCTTTGACCTTGAAACGACCTTAAAAATGAACTCAAGGTCAAAGTCATTGATTACCATAATGTTACACCCTGTAAATTCTACATCGTTTGTTTGAAACATTTTTCGATTTAAGTAACTTTTCTACCACTTTTTTAGGTGGAGCGATTAAATTCAGACACCTTGTATATATATATATGCTATTCCACGTCAACCTCATAAAATCACTGATTTTCATGTATTTTAGGGCATAACTTACACCAGCGGTCTTGGCCAATAATCTAACCCACACCATTCGGAAGCTCTTGAAAAATGTTATCTTTTGAGAAGTGTTAGATCAATATCGAATATGGCGTGGTCGCCTTTTTTGATATTTAATATTTCCGGGTGTTCTATCTCTTCGAGATTTTAAAATTAAGAATTGTAACCCAGATAAATAAGTTCTAAAGATTATTTTTAACAAAAGTTGTTTGTAATGTTTTTTCAAAAAAATCAATAGACTTTGAGATAAATGGCTTTGAAAATAACAATTTTTCTAAAAAATTGAAAAATTTCCATTTTTCATGGTGGTATAACTCTTAGGCAAATTATTTTTAACACCTAAAATTGTTTTTCTATCTTCTGGAAGATATTTCTAGCCTGTTAATACGCGACAAATAATAAGATAACTCGCGGGTTATCGTAAGATGTCGGAGATTTACTCCGCTGCTATTATCAAGGTTCGCTGTAGGGGAAGGGAAGGGGTGGAGGGGACCACGATCTCGTACACATTAGTACGAGTACTCGACGGTACCGTACGCTGCGAGAGTGAATTATTCACCAACTTTTATCGAGGAAATCGACACTTGTCCCTCAACGGCAATATCGCTCTCTCTCTCTCTCTCTCTCTCTCTCTCTCTCTCTCTCTCTCTCTCTCTCTTTCGCACTCAATCACAAGTCACTATTGCTTGTTGGCAGGTGGCTATGTCGTCGAGTCGACCGACTGTTGAGCTCTGGCTCTCAGCGCTCTTGAGAGCCGTGATCGTACCACGCGCCTGCGCAGTACGTACTTTGCACGCGGTACATCGATCTCGCATAGACCACGCGTGTCGATTACCGCTGTATTCAGGCTGTAGCGGCGCAACTCGGCTGTATGGTGTATGGTGACCTGGTGCTGTTTATAACTCGGCGATGCGGTATAACTTCCTCTTGGGTAACTATTAACTCGTTCCATCTTGCGTTCTTCAACTACTTTGTACGGTGTGAGTTTCAGCCTCAACCCTCTCTCCACGACGATGTAGAACCACGGTGACCGATATCAGCTCCTCATACAGCTCCAGGTAATTGCCTTATTGTGGGGATTACGCGAGTATGCGTTTTCATGTATTTGCTATTTTAAGAGGTTTGCTGTACACGTTGTTTATGTATAGCAACCTAATCTCATTCTGTCCTATACTGTTCCTTGTACTGCTGTAATGTTTACTACAGCAGTACATGTATTTTCTTGATCCATGTCCTCTTCATACAGCTGTATACCCTCTTCCTTGCTCCTCGTCCTCTTAATGCGTACTTGTAATAATTAAGTTGCTCTTTTACAGCTGTATACTGGTTGGCATTGGAGGTTCCATAGCCTTCCGCCTGGATGGTGCATCTTCGCCTAGTCTGCTGTCCTGTGGAGCTAAGGAGTGTCCTCGAGGCTTCCTTATTTATAGCTTCCTTGCTTCATCTGCTTGGCGGTGTTAAACTCGGAGGAGCCGACCTGATGCTGACCGAGCTCGCCCAGGGTCTTGAACGCCAGGACTTTCTTAGTGCTTCGGCTGCTTATGTGTGCTGTGCTTGGGATAGGGTTTTAGTCTGTGAGGGTAGGTCGGGTTTATTATAGTGCGGGTAGGTAGGTGTAGGGAAGGGCTTAGTTTTATTCATTTAGTCTATTCTAATGTTGACATGTGCAAAGCATATTGTAGCATATATATTAATTTTGTTTTTGTTTTGTATTATTATTCACGTAAAAATATATGTATATGTCTTTTTATATTATTAAAATTATTATTATTTTTATTTTTTTTATATATTTATCAATATAGATATATATATATATATATATATATATATATATAATATTCTGTTATTTTCTCAGCTCTTGAGGATGCTGCTAGTTGTCCTGGCATCTGGCTTCATCTGGAATATGGGAAAACTAAAAAAACACATGAATCCAATTATATCGTATTCCATGATCGGTGGATCGTCCGAGAATTTGTTTTCTTCCCATCTTCAAAAGTAAGTGTAGTACCTGTCGGGTGTTGCTTCATGTAGCGGTTTCCTCTGGTCTACGAATCAATGGGAATTGTGTCATGGAGTGCTACTTTATGGAATTAAATTATCATAGCGGTTTTTGACTCTGATAATTAATTTTTTTTGCGTTTCCTCTTTGATATCTTTTAAAATATTTCCTCCCAGGTGATAAGCTGCTGTGTAGAAGTTTTGTGTTTATTAACTCGAAAACTTTAGTTGTTCCCACGGGTGTGGAAAATTATCCGGGTCAACGTATATTTGTGGCTCGTAGCGGTCGCTTCGAACTCCTCGAAATTCTGTGAATTATTTTCTTTTTTTCTAAGTCCTTGAAAGAACATCTTGGAGGTTTGAGTGGAGATAATTAATATTATTTCTTTTTCAAAGTTATTCAATTCAATTCGACTATGAAGCATTTATATGTCACTCAACACTATAATAAAATTTTTCTGTACGTGTTAAAGTTTACAAAATTTATAAATGATTTTTGCAATTGACACATACTAGTTTGCAGAAATGTACAAAAATTATTAAGTAGCTAGAAGAATGATCGATAGCGTATCCACGTTAATAAAATTACTAGCCATATATACTTCGCTCTTACCGATGCGCGGTAAGACAAAAACTTGCTCATTTCAATTACTACAATGATAATTTTGACAAATATTAGAACTAACCTACATAATTTTAGACATACTTGAAGAGAACAATAGTAATATTTATCAAATATAGTTATATTGCAAGTTTTATGCAACGAAAAATAATGTGAAAGTTTATATTACACAGGGGTTTTATTATTATGCTTTTGTAAGAAAAGTTTATTTTGTTTACTTTAAAATTTCCTTATCGCATTTTATAATAATTGTGCTTCGGCAAATAATTTAAATTAAAAGTTCTGTATATGCATTAAAAATTTAAAGCTATTTTGAAATATAATCACCTTTTATTTTTAAATATACTTAGTAGTCGTGATGTATCCGAAATATCCAGGACGTCCCGAAATTAGTAGAGCTATCCTGGAATACCTCAGAAATTCCCGAAATATCCAGGAAATCCTGTAATTGGTGAAAGTATCCCGGCATACCTCAGAAATTACCGAAATATTTAGAAAATCGCGTAATTGGTGGAGTTATCTGGGAATACCTCAATAATTCCCTAAATATTCAGGAAATCCCGTAATTGGTGAAGTTATCCCAGGATACCTCAGAAATTCCCGAAATATCCAGGAAATCCCGTAATTACTGGAGTTATCCCGGAATAACAATGAAATTTCCGAAATATCAGCGTTAACCCTTCCACTCTACACATACTCTTAATTCTTACAAACGGACATCGGACACCGCCGCCGGACACTGGTCACCGGACACCGGAGAACGGATGCATTATAATATAATATAGAAACGATAAGCTCTTTAATATAATATAAAATATAAGATAAGAAAATTGTAAGAAAAAAATAAGGCCCCAAAAAAGGCCACAAAAAAGGCCTAAAAGGGCCTAAAAAGGCCCAAACATTTCAAGTCCCAAAGTACAAGGCCCAGTCTTTTTGGAAACTCAGGTTGATCCTTTGACGGCAGAGCCGGAAACGATAAGTCCTTTAACCTTTAGACTGCCGGCATGGCTCACATATGAGCCACCTGTGACCTTGACAACTACTCTAGAGATATGAGGTGTTTTTATGTATAAATTTTGCACATCAAAAATATCAATTTATAAGGCAAAAATGCCGGCAGTCTAAAGGTTAATATAATATAAGATTTTATACTTTAAAATTATTCAAGTCATTCCAATATGTGTTAAGAATAATTTCAAAATGAATTGTACACTTGCCATGGAACTGATCACGTTGTGACGGAAACTGTTACACAATCTATTTGCGACGAATTAGATTAATTAAAATCTTAATAATTGTAAGCCGTCGGAGCCTTTGGTATGTCAAGGCCAACCGACGACACTTGTTTACTCCGATTCAAGTGTACAATTACGCGCGCGACCGTACGTAGGGATGAGAGTACGAGAGCGTATGTGTGTGATTCCCCACTCTCATCCCATTTTCCGAAAATTAGGCAATTACCTAAGCAGAGTATAACTATCCGTCGATCGAGGCGGATCAGTAACTTTTACTCGGTAATACTGTTCGGTAATACTGCTCAGTAAGCCGAGAGTACATATTACCACCGAACCTATTTACGAGACCCTGTGCACGGCTGATCCGGAACAGGGTCAAATAATCGGATAAGTTTGTATTCCGCGCATATATATGTGTGTGTACGAGTGTATAAAGTGTAAGTACGGGGTTGTGTGCGAATGTAGGCGTGGATCGCGGAAACTCTGGCCGCGGTATTGGGCCGCCTTACTGCAGCCGACGTCCGATCTTTGTTGCCCAGGAGGTCGTCGAGGAACAACAGATCGGCTGGGCCATCCACGGGCCGTCCCACGACCCCCCCCCCCCCCCCGAGTATATGAGTGACTAAGTTACTCGGAAGTGTGTTTGGGTACGCTGGTACCTGGACAACTGATACTGAGAAATACAGTCAGCCGCAGGTGAGAACCTCAATCTAGCAGATTGTGCGTCCCAGCAAACTTGTTCCTGGCGACATTGCCGGCATCTTCACGGATAACAAATTAATTATGTACGGGTATAGGGCAACGCGGCCCAATGGTTGATTAATATTAATAATAATTATTTACTAGCTAAAATCCTCACTCGCTCACGCTCACGCAAATTAAACTAAAAAATATTTTATTATTTAACTACATTCAATTATTATTTATTAAATTGTACCCATATAGATTTATTATCATATGTATAATAATTAATGAATTTATTATTGTTATACGATGAATTAAAATGATAATATTAAAAAAATAGAAATTATCTATAAAAATAATTATTGTTGTATGAAATAGAGTTTAATTATTATTGCAATAGCACTTTTCATAAAGGAATTATTATTGATTTTTTATTGTCTTGTGATATGTATACATCCTTTGCAAATAATTATTTTATTTATTTAACAGTACTTATTAATTTGTGTGTTATTGGTAATTTGGTAATAGCACTTTTTATACACTGAGAAAAATATTATAATAAATATTAAAATAATCTATATTAAAAATTACTATATTGTATAGGAAAAGTGTGACATCTCAGCAATATAATAATTTTTGCTATGTTATATAGTAAAATTTAGATATAATATCTTTTAATATCCAATATCGTAATTTTTGATATTCAATTTAGTAATTTTTACTAGCAACAAGTACCTCGGTCGCTAACGCTCCCTCGGTCGATTTAAACTTTTGATTTATTTTGTTGTATCAATATTAATTATTAGGAAAACATTTAAACTATATGAAGTTATAAAGTTATTAGATTTAATTTTTCATTTTCAAAGTTTAGATAAATATAATATATTAATACTAAGTAATAATAATCTTACTTATTTGTTAACATTTATTATTGTCTATTTTTTAATGCACATAATTACAATAATAATTGGATTTTATTATTCTTCAATTAAAACACTCTTTGATTTTATATTATTATTATTATTCTTATGGCGTGTCCAATCTTATTTCCTTTGTAATTATTATATGTGAAAAAATAAATAAAATTACAATTGTATGAATACAATAAAAAAAGATAATTAGGTAACCTTTAATTTATGCACATTTAGATTTTACATGTATATATGGGCAATTTCTCGTAAATTGATCATGTCAAAAAATAAAAATCATGAAAAATAGAAAATTTTATTAAATAAAAATTTTAAATAAAATTTTATTTATAATTATTAATAATTGATTTTCACCTATCGATTGCTCAACATTTGGAGGATAAAAGTTCTATATATAAAAAAAAAAATTAAAGTTAATTTATTATTTTTTAATTTATTTATTTATTTATTTTTTATTATTTTTTTTTTAATAAATTAAATATTAAAAATATATAATAGAAAAAATTAAAGTTAGAGTTAAAGTTAAATAAAAATTAAATTCCATCAAAAACCTTTCTCCCTTTCTGTGACGTCAATCTATTTGTGTGACGTAATTGTCGATGTGACGATATTTTTTGATAAATAGATGTATCACATGTTTTTTGACGCACTGTTGGGGGTTAATGTTTTTAGTTGTTTTTTTAAAAGGGGCAACATTTGAAGGGGGAAGGGGTGGTGGTATGGGGTGTACCTTGACCACCTAGACATCGTCTTCAGGAAGTGACAATTTTTTTTGCATATTCAAGCAGGGTGGCACACTACTTACCAGTAGACGATGTCCAGATGACCCGGAGGTCACCCTGACCACCTGGACATCGTCTTCAGGAAGTGACAATTTTTTTTGCATATTCAAGCAGGGTGGCATACTACTTACCAGTAGACGATGTCCAGATGACCCGGAGGTCACCCTGACCACCTGGTCATCGTCTTCAGGAAGTGACAATTTTTTTTTGCATATTCAAGCAGGGTGGTACACTACTTACCAGTAGACGATGTCCAGATGACCCGGAGGTAAAAAAAAATAAATCAACAACATAACAATTCAAAAATTGAAGCAGCACCTTTAAAGCGTAGCGCTAATATTGCTAAGTTTTTAACAAAGCGTTAAAAATAAATTAATTAATAAAGAAAATCATATCTAAAGTGCACACTTAATTCAAATAATTACAAATATACATATAAGCAGCACCTTTAAAGAGTAGCGCTCAAAATTTTAAAATGAATCATCAATAGAACAATTCAAAAATTGAAGCAGCACCTTTAAAGCGTAGCGCTAATATTGCTAAGTTCTTAACAAAGCGTTAAAAATAAATTAATTAATAAAAAAAATCATATCTAAAGTGCACACTTAATTCAAATATTTACAAATATACATATAAGCAACATCTTTAAAGAGTAGCACTCAAAATTTCAAAATAAATGAACAATATATATTGAACAAAATATATGAACTGAACAAAATATATGAACAATATATGTCAGTCCCAAGCCTGTAATCGCAGAGGGAAAATGAAATTAAACAAAAAAATTATAAAACAAAAAAATTATGTCACTTCCCGAGGACGATGTCCAGGTGGTCAGGATGACCTCCAGGTCAACTACCCATCCTCCTTTAATTCCCTCACCTTACCCTATTTTAACACTTTTTAAAAAACTCAAGTTCATGATAATGAGTCAATAAATGAAAATGCTACTCCTCATTAAAAAAAAAAATTAGATGTTATTGCAGAACTTAAGAGTAAACAAAAAAAAAATAAAAATAATATGTATGATGGTAAAATAGCAAATAATTATTTTAATGAATCTTTAATAATTGAAAATTATTTAGGTACAATGTCTGAAATTTGTAATTATTGCCATGCAAAACATTTTTCATGTGAATATAATAAAAATAAATTATTTTCAAGTTGTTGTCAAATGGGTAAAGTAATGCTACCTGACAATCCTACATGGGTGAAAATCATCTAACGTGAACATTTATCGTTGTGATATGCAAGAAAACAAAATGAAAAAAATTATATATTTTTGGTTTCTCTGGACCAATTACAGTTTCTAGAGTACCTGTTTACAGTGGGCATACAGGATCAGTTGATTTACTCAACGTATTGAAGATTTTTAATTTTTACATTCCAGGGGAATTACATATATTTTGATATATAAAACATAAACATCTTGAATACATCCCTAATACAAAATCTCACGTTAAATCTCAAGTGAGATTTCATGCCAAAATCTCGTGTGATATTTCAATTGGAGAGGTGTTTAAATTTGCTAAATAATAAAAAATCAATTTCTCACGTGAGATTTTGTAATAGGGATAGAAAATTTTAATAAACATATTTTATGGAGTATACATTGAATATAACTATACCTAATTGATAATAACAAAAAAAAATTAATTAACAAATTCTTCCATTTATAAAATATATGCAATGTTTCCATATAATCAATTTAACATAATTTTTATATTTGTAATATAAATTATATATTTTTATTATTTCTTTTAGTAGTGACTTCTTTTATCTTAAATAACAATTTTACTCTTTTTATGAGTTTTATTTTCGTACGAGATCGACCCTAATTGATAATGTTCACATTGTCTATTCAAATTACATTCGTAACAACTTACTTCATTAAAATTAATTTTTTGGGGCTCACATCTACTCCATTTCCATTGATGGACTCGCATAGTTCCTTTGAATGGAGAAAACAATTGTTAAGAAATAATGTTTATTTTTAGTCAAAACAGTAAAGCATGTAATGATCAGCATCGATTATTTGTTATAAAAGAAATTTGGACAGGGGATGTTACATGCCAGGGGAGATTACATAGATTGTTTTTTAAATTTTATTACGTTAACATTCAAAATTTCCACATCGGAATAATACTGTTTTTATGTAGTTACTTTATCTGAAATTTACTCTATGAATTGGTTTTAAAAATTTATTAGTTTTTCAATTATACTCTACCAGAGAAATTACATTAAAAAAGGTAACCGCTGAATTACCACAAAAACATGCCCGTATTTTTTGCTTAACATCATGAAATACTAAAAATAAAATTTTTACCTCTAAAGTAAACCAAAAGTTAACAATTTCACCTGGTCAGAAAAATGTTTTATGTTTACAATTAATTTTAAAGACATTAATCATAACACAGCTATTATTAATAACAAGTTTGTTACAAAGTTCAGCAAGTTCAGTGCACTTCAAAAATCAGTAAATGTTCAGATTTTCAACTTAATTTTAATTGTGGTTATCAAAATGAACAATTAAGTTTTAAACCCGTTTTTGAAATAAAGAAATACGCCTATGATCGCACCAGTTAATATGCGATTATGGGCTTCTTACAGCCAGGGGACGTTATATTTCAAACTTTAAGCAACTTAAACTTGGCAATAAAATCAACTTTTATCAAATTTCACGGCTGACTTACATTAAATTACATATATTGTACTTAGAATATATTATTCGTAATTTTATATATGATATAATGGGATATATATCACTATTACACAATTGTGCGCGTTAGATGATTTTCACCCACAAATCCAAAAGAATTAAAAAATTTGGTTATAGGTAATTCGAAATATAGTACGAATTTTCGTCAACACATAAGACAATACAACAATTCTTT
Organism: Theocolax elegans; assembly: GCA_026168455.1. NCBI lineage: Eukaryota > Metazoa > Arthropoda > Insecta > Hymenoptera > Cerocephalidae > Theocolax > Theocolax elegans. The sequence continues at coordinate 62,494,532 of CM047426.1, forward strand.
AGCTTAAATTATTATCCTCATTAATGCGTTCAGTAATTAATAAAATACTAAAATCAGACAATGTATGTTGACAATATTGTAGCAATATGACATTATTCCAACAATATCGCTGCAATATGAAGTGCTGTCTGGGTAGGAATGTATCTATTCCTTCATACCTAATGAGTATTTTCATAACCTTGCATTTTTTTAGAAAAGAAAGTTTTGGAAACAAGATTGTACTCTATTCTCATTCAAGGAAAAAAAATTATAGCGTATTTGGTATTTATTACTCAAAGTACTACTAACACAAATCACATTTTTATATTTTCGATTTAGAAACTTTACATTTTAACCTTTAGACTACCGAGATTTTAGAAATGAAATCGTCCTTTAAAAGTTTCTGAATTGACAACCTGCTTGAATATGTAAACAAATTGTCACTTCCTGAAGACGATGTCCAGGTGGTCAGGGTGACCTCCGGGTCATCTGGACATCGTCTACTGGTAAGTAGTGTACCACCCTGCTTGAATATGCAAAAAAAAATTGTCACTTCCTGAAGACGATGTCCAGGTGGTCAGGGTGACCTCCGGGTCATCTGGACATCGTCTACTGGTAAGTAGTATGCCACCCTGCTTGAATATGCAAAAAAAATTGTCACTTCCTGAAGACGATGTCCAGGTGGTGTAACGTCCGTTGAAATTTTTATATTATTAGAATAGAAAATAGTAGTTTTGCACGAGTAAAATGCGTACGTGACAAAATTCATGCGTTTAGGCTTAAGAACATTCGAGAAGAAGCGAAGGAAAATTTTACATAATTGCATTTTTATGACCCACGCTAGGCAAGCATGGTCAAGTACACCAACCAATACATACATACTCCGTCTGGATTTTTGGGTTTTTACGCAGACTAATTAGCCCTATACTCTCTCTTTCCATACCGAATATTCTCGAAATCAATGCGCAGTTGCCAATTTTTGCATCGAAACTTCTCGAATGAATATATGTGATATATTTTTATATAAACTCAATTCTAATTTAACGAGTTGATTTTTACATTTATATTATATTATTCATTTTTATTATAAAACTTGTAGATGAATAATTTTTTTTGTTTATTTAATAATTGATAAAATAATCATGAAAATAACTGAAAATATATATAAATTTGTAACACATATGTTTAAATATATGATTGCGTAAATAGTTTAAAATAGTAGTAGTATTAGTTAGTTAGAATAGCGACAGTTAATGTTTAAATATTATTGACAAAATAAATGATTATTCACAATTAAATACGTGAGATATTTATGCGTATTTTAATTATCTTTTTAGAAATTGAACTCATATATAAAATAAAATATAAATAAAGATTAACATTCAATTATTGCAATAAACTATAATAAGTCAACAAATTAGAATCTAATAAATTTTCATCTATATAATTTTAATTGATAGATATTTATTTATATTTTATATTATGATAAATAGTTATTTTAGTTCAGAATAATTGAATCAAAATTTTTTTTAAATCAATTATTGATTTTAAAAGGGTATATAAACGAAGTTTTAATAGCAAAAATAAATAATTGAAATAAATAATAGTATTAATTTAAAATCAGTAAATATGCAGTACAAATTTTTACATGAAATGATATAAAAAAAGGTTATTAAAAATTCGCATATATGCACCAAAATATTTTTCGTTTAGATATTTATTTATAACAAATTGCTAGTAAACTGATTAAACTGAATTTATAAGCATTATTATAATAAAATGTAAAATTTAGATAGTATGAAAGATTATTTGTAATTGAGTAGTTAATCTTTAAAAATTATTACAATTAGAATTTGCGAAAATAAGTGTAAATGTTATAGTTATAAATAAATAATTTTAGAATAAGCATAGTATAGTATACAGCGGAAAATTCGAGAAAAATTGTACAGGGAAGGTGAGGAGGGATACCCCTACCAAACCACCCTAACTAATTGCATGGGCCCATGTATAAAAGGGAGTGCTCGGAGGGCCAGAGTACCATTCATAACCACTCGCTCCCTTAGTATAGTACAATATATATATACATTTAAACTTTGCTCAAACTTATTTTTTCGATATTCACCAAAGTAAGTAACATTCGTATTCCATATTTCTGTCCCTCAGAGAAGAAAAGGAGAACATTGAATTTCGATGTATATCCTATCTCTGAGTTTTATAAACACGTTAAGCAACAAATGGGACTGAAGTAAAGATCACTTAAGTTTATAGCTTAAGGATTTTTACTATACAGAAACCTTAGCTTGTGTTTATCGCGTCTTCATTTAAAATAAAACATATCTTCTTTTACTATACATACCAAATATTAATAAGCCAAAGGTTACTTCACCGAAGAAGTACAACCTAGCTTTGTATTTGAGTCTTTCGGGTAGGAACAAATTTTTATTTTATTAATTTTTCTTTCCCTTATTTAAATAAAATTAAAGTTTATAATAAATATTTCTTTAAACAATAATTATCTCTTCAAGGAAAAATATACTTAAGCTCGCCCTAGCTATTAGATTTATTTCTAGGCTAGAAAGTAGTTGCGTAAATATATTCACACAAGCTATTAGATTAATTTCTAGGCTTTGAATACTCGCTTTATTATATTAAAGACGTAACATACGTATATTATTTTTGGAGGCCCCGGAGGGATACTTGATATTTGATTTGAAGGGATAATTTAGAAACAAATTCATAAAAAATTAATAATGGGGTACGCGAGAAGGAAGTTTTGACGATTGATTTTGCATAAAAAAATATATACAAAGTTTACTTTAGTGCTTAAAGCAAATCAAATTAAATCAAGCAGTTTTATAAAAGATTTATATAAATTATAAATAAATACTCTAAATAATCAAAACATTTTTTACAAAAAATTACCAGTATATCGGTATAAACATTAAACTAAAATAAACAGAAGTATCAGTATAGCGGTACATAACAAGATAATATTGAAATACTTGAAAAAGAAATTTAAATTTAATAAAAAAAAATCTTAATAAATATTATATATAAACAAACAAATTAAATACCAGTATATCAGTATAATATATATAAAGATTAACAAATATCAATTCGCGTTAAAAATATTTCACGTGTAATAGGGTTAAAAATAACCTAAAAATAACGATATATGTATTGAAAAATTTATCGTATAAAACGGTAATAAAAATATAAATTTTACGAAAACAAATCTTGAAAATATATGCAATTTAAATATAATTATTATAGAAAATTAAACTTGATAAAAATTTAATAATTACAAAGAAAAAAAATTAATTAGAATGGTTAAAAATTCTAAAGTATTCTATGACTTGTTTTAGTGGAAGGGTACTTTACTAAAGAGTACTATAAAAAATTAAAAGTTCAGCAACGACGTTTGAAGCAACGTGAGAAGAGGAAGCAAGAAAGGATAAAGAGCAGACTTATATTGGAAGATGAAAATCGAGGAAAGAAGTTGAAATTTGAAGATTCAAGGACAGCACTGGCAATAATTAGAGAAAGTAGAAAATTTTGGGCGAAACTACAGAAAGAAAGAAGAAAAGATAAAAATTGTCAAGAGAAACAGCAATTGGATTTAGAATTACCAAAGTTCACAGTGGACCTAAATAGTACTCAAGATTTATTCATTTTAAATACACCTAAACCAAGCAAAAATTTAGAAGCAACTAAAGCAGAAGTAAATCTAAAAGAGAGTGGTAATAATAATAACAATATTTATGTATCGCGAGAAAATTGTAAAAATATAGTTTTTAACTGTTTTGTACGTAAACCTACTCGACCCAGAAAAATATCTTTTGTGCAAAAATTTAATAACACAATGTAATTTTATTTTGTTTATTTCTTGTAATAAAATGTTTATTTAATTTAAAATGAATTTTCTTTTTTTCTCTTTATACATCTACCAAGAAATTTAGGAAAGGGGAATAACGTATTTATATTATAATATTTATGAATAACAAAGGGGTTACAACTCGTTTACAGGCTAAAAATAAAATTCTAGAGCAGTTAAAAACAGAAGAAAAATTTGATTCTAGTTCTGATTTTGATGATTATAAGAGTGCAGTAAGTTCATCTGATTCTGAGACCGATAATTCTGATAATACAAAAGATTCTACTCAAATATCAATTAAAGGTTTAATGTTAGACGATACTGTTAAAATTGAAGAAAAAAATTGTTCTATTGATCAGAATAAAGTAAAAAAAAAGCATAGTAAAATGACATTGCAGACAAAAGTGACGGCATTTTCAATTAAAGATGCATTACTTATGATTCCTGAATTTGATGGATCAAGTATTACAATAAGTCAATTTGAAGATTGCTGTAAAGATGCATTAGATTTAGTAGGAGCAGAAAATGAAAAATTTTTAACAAAATTACTTTTTACAAAGTTAAGTAGCGAGATTAAAAGTAAAATATATAGTTCTGATATAGAAAATGTAGCAACTTTAATTGAAAAATTAAAATTATTATTTTCTTCCTCAAAATCTATATTGCAATTACAAGGCGAATTAGGTAGAGAGTATCAAAGAGACGATGAAAAAGTTATTGAATTTGCCACTAGAATTAAAAATATTAGCCAAAAAATGATTGAAATTTACAAGTCCAATAATAAAGGGGTTTTAAGTAATGAGAAAAAACAAAGTTTAATGAAAGATATTTCTGAGAGTTTCAAAAACGGTTTAAAAGATGATATTTTACAAAAAATTGAGGATAAAGATAATATTGATGATTTAGTAAAAGAAGCAATCATAGCTGAAAATTTAATTGAAACGCGTAGAGCTTTGCGTAATCAAAATACTCAAAATTTTGATAAATTTAAAAACCGCAATATTAATTTATGTTTAATTTGCAAAAAAGAAGGGCATTTATCGAGTGAATGTAGAGCACAAAAATGTCAAGTTTGCGATAAAATTGGTCACATAGCCAAGAATTGTAATTTTTTAATTTCATGTAAAAAATGTAACAAAAATGGTCATAAAACAGAAGAATGTAGAGCAGTAAAATGTCAATTATGTGATAAATTTGGCCATGTTGCTAATCAGTGTAGATCAAACACAACTCAAGTTAAATGTCAATTTTGTGATAGACCGGGACATGACGCAAAAAAATGTTTCAAATTAAACAATCAATTTAGTAGTAATAATGATAAACGCGAAGAAATAAAATGTCAAACGTGTGGGCGAAATGGACATACTTCAGCCATGTGCTACAGAAATAGATTTTGTGAATATTGTAAAATTAAAGGTCATAATACCATAGATTGTAGGCAAAGGAATTCGGGAAACGAGAAAAGAGCTTCGAATCAGGACGCGAATTTGGAAGCTCTCAAATCGAACGATCGCGTCGCGAAAACGATGTTTGTGGAAAACGAGATATCGGATTTTTTCAACATCCAGTAAAAAAACCACTTAAAAGTGTACCGTATATTTGTTTATTAGGAAAGGAAAAAAAATATAAGTTTTTAATCGACTCGGGATCACAGACTAACATTGTTAAAGCTAATATTTTACCAAGTTCAGCTAAAATAACGCATAATAATATATCTATTAAAGGAATAACTAATGAAGATCAAAAAACTTTAGGTCAAGTAAATATGAAAATTTTTGATCATGTAGCAAATTTTTATGTTGTAAATGAAGATTTTCAAATACCTTATGATGGCATTTTAGGTGCACAATTTTTTATTGATACTAACTGCAAAATGGATTTTGAAAAGCAATGTGTTACTTTTAAGGGAGAAGATTTTGAATTTAAACAAGATAATAATTATGATTATGATAATAAACATTTAGTTAATATTAATTCTGATCAAAAGAATAATTTTTTATATTTAAATATGTTAAATGAGCATGGAAATATAAGGGGGCAGTTGTTAATTGATACAGGATCCGAGGCTAATATTATTAAAGAAACTTTAATTGATAATGAATTAGATATTGATAGAGATGTAAATATTTGTTTAAAAGGCATAAGTAGTGGAAGTTTAAAGGCTTTGGGTAAAGTAAATATAGACGTTTTGGGTCAAGAAACTGAATTTGTAGTTATTCATGATATTATTGATTTTCCTTTTGAGGGTATTTTAGGCGCGAATTTTTTCAATAAAACAGGCGCAATAATTAAATTTAATACTAAAGTTATTATAGTTAAAGGTAAAACAGCTCCATTAAGCTCTAGAGTAAAAGATTTATTTAATGATTTGTATGTACATAGTCAGATACCTGAAGAATATAGTAGTATTAATGATTTTAATGAATTAGATTTTAATGATTTTGATTCTAATAATAGTCAAGCAGAATTAAATAATTATTTTATTAACAAATGTGAAACTTTTAATGAATTAGGTTTAGATCTCAATGATGTAAATATAGGCTCAAATTTTTTCTTTGTAGATAAATGCGCTAAACAAGAAATATCGATGGGTTCGAGGTTAAGTAGACTTAAGGAAAAAATATCTTTAAATCATTTAGATAATGACGAACGACAACAAATTAATAATCTAATTGAAAAATATGCTGATTGTTTTCATTTAGAAGGAGAAAATTTAACAGCTACGACAGCAGGGGTTAGTAAAATAACAACAATTGATTCTATACCTATTTATACGAAACAGTATCGTTTGCCACATATTTTAAAAAGTGAAGTCGAAAAACAAGTTCAAGAACTTTTAGACCAAGATATTATTCAACATTCTAGATCACCATATAATACAAGTTTATGGGTCGTTCCAAAAAAAATTGGACCTAATGGTGAAGAAAGATGGAGAATGGTTTTAGATTTTAGGCCATTAAATGAAAAGACAATACAAATGAGATATCCGTTACCAAATATTGTCGAAATATTCGATCAAATCGGTCGTGCAAAATATTTTACCGTTATGGACTGTAAATCAGGGTTTCATCAATTACCTTTACATCCAGATGATAGACATAAAACAGCTTTTTCTACACCAAACGGGCATTTTGAATTTAAACGTTTACCTTTCGGTTTAAAAAATGCTGCTGCAGAATATCAGCATGCGATGCAAACTACTTTAGACGGTTTAATATCGAAAGGAGTATTTGTATTTATTGATGATATAGTGATATACGCAAATACACTTGAACAGCACAATGAAATATTTGAAAAGGTAATGGATAGATTAAAAAAATATAACTGGAAATTAGAACCAACGAAATGCGAATTTTTAAAAAGAAAAGTTGCATATCTTGGGCACATACTCAGTGAAGATGGTATTAGTCCAGATGAGAATAAAATAATAGCAGTAAAAAAATTTCCGGTTCCTAAAAATGTAAAAAATATTCGACAATTTTTGGGTTTAGCTGGATATTACAGAAAATTCATAAAAGATTTTGCAAAAATAGCAAAACCATTATCTAAGCTTTTAGAAAAGGATCAACCGTTTATTTGGAATGATGAAACAAATACAGCTTTTGAAATGTTAAGAAATGCATTGTGTACTGCACCAGTTTTACAGTATCCAGATTTTACTAAAGACTTTATTATTACCGTAGATGCTTCGGGATACGCAATTGGCGGGATTCTTTCTCAAGGAGAGGTCGGTAAGGATAGACCTATTTCATACATGTCAAGAGTTTTAAGAAAAGCAGAATTAAACTATGCAGTTTACGAAAAGGAGGCTCTAGCCGTAGTAGAATCAGTTCTTTATTTTAGAAATTACGTGCTAGGTCACAAGATCTTAATTCTGACAGATCACATGCCATTAGTGTGGTATAGCACAGCAGATAAAAGTATACGGGTTCAAAAATGGCGATGTATTTTAGGAGCCTATGATTACAAAATAGTATATAAACCTGGAAAGTTGAATGTAAATGCTGACGCTTTGTCCAGGAATCCAGTACAAGTAAATGTGACAACAAGAGCTCAGAAGCAAAAACAGGACATAAATATTTCTAATAATAATAATAAAAATAATAACGATCAAGTAGATATCAATAACGATAAAAATATTTCTCAACAATCGATTAAAAATACTCATCAAAAAAATAATTCTAAAAATGATCCAAATTTTTCTGACAATGTAATTAAAGACACTCAACTGCCAATTAATACAAAACCAGTTAGAAAGGTTCGCGAAAAACAAATTAATTATAAAGAAAGTGATATTAATAGTGATATTGAAGTAGAGATAAGCCATCAAAAAAATAATGTAAATAAATCTGATATAAATTGTGATTTAAATAATTCATCTAGCGATGAAAGTTTATTGAATGATAATATTAATCATAATAATAAAACTGAAGATGAAACTAACCTTAAAAATTTCGACGTAAATTCACAAATTGGTACAAAATCAAATAAAACTTCATATACTGATAGTAGTGATAATATTTCGATTGAAAGTAATGATACTAAAGTTTCAAATAAAAAGATAGTTGAAACTAATGAACATTTACACTATCGAACTGATAATATTGCTTATTTTGTTTCTACGAATGGAAATCCTTGTGATATTGGAGCTAAAAATTTAATTGAAATAAATAAAATTGCCACAAACCAAATATATGAGTTAAATTCTGTTAACGTTAAAAAGAGATTTGATAATAAATTTTACTTTGCTTTAGTTATTCGAGAACAAGAACAAATATCACAACTTTTAATTAAACAAAATATTTTTGAAACTTTGAATAAATTGAAAAATATTGCTGAAGAAAAAAATATAAAAGAGATTAGTATTGCAAAATCACAGTTTATTGAAAATTTATCATGGAATGAAATTTTAGATTTGATTTATATAGTTTTTGAGAAATCAAAGGTAAAAATAATTATTTGTAAAGGTACAGTAAAATATGTAAATGTTGAAGATCGAGATAATATTTTCTATGAGCTTCATAGTTCACCTATAGGCGGTCATAGGGGTGTATCAAAAACTTTCAATCGTATACGTAGAAACTATTATTGGGAAAATTTAAAGCATGATATTCAACGTAGAATCCAACAATGTATTGAGTGTCAATTAAAGAAAATTGTTAGATTAAAAACAAAACAACCAATGATTTTGACAGATACACCGGGTACAACAATGGATAAAATTGCGTTAGACATTGTAGGGCCATTACCTAAAACAAAAAAGGGTAATGAATATATATTAACTATGCAGGATCAGTTGTCTAAATTTTGTCTCGCAGTACCTTTAACGAATGCAACTGCATCTACAATCGCTGATGCTTTTATAAAACGGTTTATATGTATTTTTGGAGCACCACGCGTCATTTTGACCGATAGGGCCAGTAATTTTCTTAGTAAACTTTTAGAAAGGGTTGCAAAAAGATTTAAAATTAAAAAGATTAAAACTACCGCGTATCACCCGCAATCAAATGGTTCTTTAGAAAGGTCACACGCAGCTTTGGGTGAATTTTTGAGGCAATATGCAAGTAAAGATAGTGAATGGGATGAGTGGGTGGAAATCGCAGTTCTTAATTATAATACATGTGTACAAGAGAGTACGAAACATACTCCATTCGAAGTTATTTTTGGAAAACTTGCAAGATTACCATCTAGTGAACCATTACGCGAAAATGATATGTTACCGACATATCAGGGTTATATTAAAGATTTAATTGTGCGACTTACGGGAATAAGATCTCTAGTTTATGAAAATTTAGTAAATAGTAAATTGAGATCAAAAAAATATTACGATAGAAATTTAAATCAGAAAAATTTTAAAATAGGGGATTATGTATTTTTAGCTAAGGGAATGAAAACGGGCAAGCTTTGTAATACTTATACTGGGCCTCATAAAATTCTTGAGATTATTGGTAAAAGTAATGTTAAAATTTTGATTAATAAAACGCCAAAAATCGTACACGCTAATCGTCTTAGAATTTCATATATAAATCACGAAATATTTTTAAATAAAAGGAAAAAACGAAAGAATGAAAAAAGTATTAATGAGTAAATATTATTGTTATTTTTCAGATGCTTTCAATAATCATTTATTTTGCAATAATAACAAGAGTTAACGCCATAATAGGTTACGATTGTACAGCTAGATCAATGAATGTCACGACGGTATCATTATTGGACGTTGGAGATTGTAATTTACCAGAAGCAACTTTAAACATAACTAAAACTTACATTCAATTGTTACAAATCAATGACTTTACCGAGACTAAAGTAATACAGTGTAAATTGTCAATTGAAAGAACTGTTTATAATTGCGGAATGTTTTCACATACAACTATTGTAAAACACGGAAAAATGCGATATTTATATGATATTTCAAAACAATCTTGTGAACAATTGTATAATACAGGAACTATTAATTTTGCAAATCATGTAATTACCGGGGTAAAGGTTAATCAGACGACAGTATATCCGATGGTTTTAGCCGGTTTTGTTAACAGTGATGGCCGATGCGGTAATGCAGCCTATGCTGATCCTTATGGTGCATGGGAATCAGTAGTCGTTCAAGCAGTAATTGAAGTTACAGTACAAGAAGAATCAGCTCGCGTAGATATAAATGAAAATAAATTAATTCTGAAATCCGGGACAGTTTGCTCTCTTATGGAAGGCAGCTGTGCAGATTCGATTCATGGGTATACATTTTGGAACACAATTCCTTCAGACAACTGTCAGTTTAAGAAATATGGTATTTTATTCGAGGGATATGCTAATAAGATTTTAGATTCTGAAAATAACGAAATTGTTTATTCTTTAACAACAGAAGATACAGTTTTTGCGCTAACGAAAAAAACAGCTCAATCAATTTGCGGTTATTACGTTATAAAAACTGAGCATCCGAAACTTATTATTTTTGAAACTGTAAGAGGAGAATCTTTCGCAGATAAAATTAAAATTTCAGTCAATAATTTAGATTTATTTACATACGTAAATTCAAAGTTTGTTTATGTTGAAAAGCACATTAGAACACAGATTAAAAGTTTATATCACGATGCTTTAAAACAACGCTGTCAATTAGAACAACAAAATTTAAGAAACGCTTTAGCTATTGCTGTACAAGCTCCGGATCAGTTTGCATATAATCTTATGAAAGGACCAGGATATATGGCAGTTGCAGCTGGAGAAATAATTCACGTAATTAAGTGTGTACCAGTCGAAGTAATAGTCGATAGTACAGTAAAAGAATGTTATATGGAATTAAAGGTTAAAAGAGGAAATGAAACTTTATTTTTGACACCAAGGACTCATATTTTAAAAAATCAAGGAACGCAAATTACATGTAGTAAAGTTTTACCTGCATATTATCAGATAGGAGAAAAATGGTATAAAATGACGCCAGAACCATCACAACACGATCCACCAGCAAAGTTAACACCGAAAAGGGAATCTACTTGGGAATATATCAGTCCTGCAGATTTAGCTAGATCTGGAATTTATACTGAAAAAGAAATAGAAAAGCTTAAAAATAGAATTATGTTTCCAATAGAAAGATCAGCTTATTTGAATGAAGTTGCCAGAGATCTTCAGGGAGATGAAAATGAAGAAAATGGAAGTACGATGAGTAAACTGTTAAACAAAAATGCTTTAGATAAAATAGTAGATTCAACGTGGAATAAAATGTGGGGAAGATTTGTAGCATTTGGAAATATAAGTGCAGCTGTAATAGCCATTTTCATGGTTTTACACACAATAAAGTTTTTCATTCAAGCATTAATAAATGGATACATACTTCACAAAACTTTTGGATTGACATTGCATCTTTTGGGAGCAATATGGCACACTTTAACTAATTTTTTACTGTTCGTACGTCAACAAAAAACAGCACCAAGGAATTCAGAAAATGTGGAATTAGAAAAGGTTAAAATTGATGAAAATAAGCAAGAACCAATTTATCCGAAATTAAACGAAAATGAGCAAAATAAAAATGAAATAGCTTCAGCACCACAATCAAAATATTTTGGAATTAATTAATTAACTATATGATTATTTAATTTTATCTCTGAAACATTCTCTTTAAAAATGATTTTATTATTAGCGATTTCCAGTCAATCAAGGATAGACTAGCAACCGTTTTTAGGAAAGGGGTGTAACGTCCGTTGAAATTTTTATATTATTAGAATAGAAAATAGTAGTTTTGCACGAGTAAAATGCGTACGTGACAAAATTCATGCGTTTAGGCTTAAGAACATTCGAGAAGAAGCGAAGGAAAATTTTACATAATTGCATTTTTATGACCCACGCTAGGCAAGCATGGTCAAGTACACCAACCAATACATACATACTCCGTCTGGATTTTTGGGTTTTTACGCAGACTAATTAGCCCTATACTCTCTCTTTCCATACCGAATATTCTCGAAATCAATGCGCAGTTGCCAATTTTTGCATCGAAACTTCTCGAATGAATATATGTGATATATTTTTATATAAACTCAATTCTAATTTAACGAGTTGATTTTTACATTTATATTATATTATTCATTTTTATTATAAAACTTGTAGATGAATAATTTTTTTTGTTTATTTAATAATTGATAAAATAATCATGAAAATAACTGAAAATATATATAAATTTGTAACACATATGTTTAAATATATGATTGCGTAAATAGTTTAAAATAGTAGTAGTATTAGTTAGTTAGAATAGCGACAGTTAATGTTTAAATATTATTGACAAAATAAATGATTATTCACAATTAAATACGTGAGATATTTATGCGTATTTTAATTATCTTTTTAGAAATTGAACTCATATATAAAATAAAATATAAATAAAGATTAACATTCAATTATTGCAATAAACTATAATAAGTCAACAAATTAGAATCTAATAAATTTTCATCTATATAATTTTAATTGATAGATATTTATTTATATTTTATATTATGATAAATAGTTATTTTAGTTCAGAATAATTGAATCAAAATTTTTTTTAAATCAATTATTGATTTTAAAAGGGTATATAAACGAAGTTTTAATAGCAAAAATAAATAATTGAAATAAATAATAGTATTAATTTAAAATCAGTAAATATGCAGTACAAATTTTTACATGAAATGATATAAAAAAAGGTTATTAAAAATTCGCATATATGCACCAAAATATTTTTCGTTTAGATATTTATTTATAACAAATTGCTAGTAAACTGATTAAACTGAATTTATAAGCATTATTATAATAAAATGTAAAATTTAGATAGTATGAAAGATTATTTGTAATTGAGTAGTTAATCTTTAAAAATTATTACAATTAGAATTTGCGAAAATAAGTGTAAATGTTATAGTTATAAATAAATAATTTTAGAATAAGCATAGTATAGTATACAGCGGAAAATTCGAGAAAAATTGTACAGGGAAGGTGAGGAGGGATACCCCTACCAAACCACCCTAACTAATTGCATGGGCCCATGTATAAAAGGGAGTGCTCGGAGGGCCAGAGTACCATTCATAACCACTCGCTCCCTTAGTATAGTACAATATATATATATACATTTAAACTTTGCTCAAACTTATTTTTTCGATATTCACCAAAGTAAGTAACATTCGTATTCCATATTTCTGTCCCTCAGAGAAGAAAAGGAGAACATTGAATTTCGATGTATATCCTATCTCTGAGTTTTATAAACACGTTAAGCAACAAATGGGACTGAAGTAAAGATCACTTAAGTTTATAGCTTAAGGATTTTTACTATACAGAAACCTTAGCTTGTGTTTATCGCGTCTTCATTTAAAATAAAACATATCTTCTTTTACTATACATACCAAATATTAATAAGCCAAAGGTTACTTCACCGAAGAAGTACAACCTAGCTTTGTATTTGAGTCTTTCGGGTAGGAACAAATTTTTATTTTATTAATTTTTCTTTCCCTTATTTAAATAAAATTAAAGTTTATAATAAATATTTCTTTAAACAATAATTATCTCTTCAAGGAAAAATATACTTAAGCTCGCCCTAGCTATTAGATTTATTTCTAGGCTAGAAAGTAGTTGCGTAAATATATTCACACAAGCTATTAGATTAATTTCTAGGCTTTGAATACTCGCTTTATTATATTAAAGACGTAACAGTGGTCAGGGTGACCTCCGAGTCATCTGGACATCGTCTACTGGTAAGTAGTGTGCCACCCTGCTTGAATATGCAAAAAAAATTGTCACTTCCTGAAGACGATGTCTAGGTGGTCAGGGTACACCCCATACCACCACCCCTTCCCCCTTCAAATTTTACCCCTTTTAAAAAAGCAACTAAAAACATTAACCCTCAACAGTGCGTCAAAAAACATGTGATACATCTATTTATCAAAAAATATCGTCACTTCGACAATTACGTCATACAAATAGATTGACGTCACAGAAAGGGAGAAAGGTTTTTGATGGAAGCAGCTTAATATAATATAGATTATATAAGTCAGCAAATTTTATTATTCAATCTGGCATTTTTTAAATGCGAATTTAAGGAAGTAAAAATGAATTATATTTTGTTTTTAATTAATTCGAAATAGAATGTATATATTGGGGGAATTCCTTTTGTCAATTAAGTACTACAGAAGCATTTAATATTTGGAGATTTAATTATATAATATTCTTACGCAGTTGATCGCAATTTTTATTCACTCGCATATATTTATTCATTACACTTATTAGTCACAAACTTAAATATTATTTCAATCGCTATCATTGCAATACGCTGAACGGAAGATACATTTTCGCATAATAACTAAATATCTTGTTGTTTCTTATATACTAGTTGACACATTTTTGAGCATTTGCGAGAAGAACTGGAAAAATAGAAAATTTTATACACGCCACCTATTGGACGAATGGAGTAATTAGAATATAGCGTTAAATTTTTAATAGTCTTAAATTAAAAAGTCGTCTCAAAACAATTGAATACTGAAAAAGAACTGAACGTATACGCGTATATAAAATATTTCTACAATACATATTATACAAATTTTAATATATGTAGTATATACATTTCACTATATATGATGTAAGAACTTTTGTTATTTTGATATTAAAATTTGCTATTTACGTAAGATTAATTATAACATTACATATTAAATATTGTAAAACTTTATTTTATAAATTTTATAAAATAACAAAATATAGTATAAATATTTTAATAATTTTTGTCTATACATATAACTAATTTATATAAAAACTCAACCAAATAATTAAATATTGATCATACATATATAATTATAATTTATTAATATATTAGGTAGGTTATGTTATTAGGTATTATGGTACTTATAGTATTTATGGTATTTATGTTATTTATATTATTTTATTACTATTTATTATTATTTTTATTATTATCTACTGGAACGCACATTACGAAATTAAAAAAATTAATTTCTTCCTGTAAATGATGTCCAGGTCCCGTATCTTAACTCCAGCTCATCGCGGCATCATCTACTGGAACGCACATTACGAAATGTAAAAAAAAATTAATTTCTTCCTGTAGATGATATCCAGGTCCTTATGTTGCCTCCAGATCATCGCGGCATCATCTACTGGAACAAACATTACGAAATTAAAAAAAAAATATTCCCTTCCTGTTGATGATATTCAGTCCTTCATGTTACCTTTAGTTATAACTGATCGATATAAGCAAATAAATAATCGAGTTAAATAATCCAGGTTTTTTTATAAAAAAGTTAAGCATTATTTCTAATTAATCCGTGTGGTTCCGCGATCACTTTCATTAAAAAAAATTCATTTTTTCGAAAATTTGAGAGAGATAAGAAGAGTTAAAAAATAAAAAGTCTGCCTGTACGGACGTACGAACGTACGCTCAGACATAAACTTTTAAACCATTAAAAAATTAATTAAATACCTATAAAAAATTCAAACACTATGTCTAATTATTCCTTTGGGTGCCGCGATCATATTGAATTAAAAAAATTAATTTTTATAAACTATTTAAAAAAATATAACATAATTTATACTTAAACCGTCATTTAGACAGTATAAAATTTTAATATAATGTGGATGGATGTGGATGTGGATAATATCATTTAATATCTACTTAATGAACTGAATTTTCCTGAATTTCTGAGAATTGATCTACTACTTACATCCTACATTCTAGTAATGTTGTTAATATTTCTTAGTTTATTAACAAAATTATCATAAATTTATTATAATTGCTATATATCTTGGAAGGTCCATTACGAAATTAAAAAAAATCATTTCTTTCTGGAGATGATTTCCAGGTCCCTAATGTTACCTCCAGGTTAACGGGGCAACATTTACTGAAAGGCCTATTACGGAATCAAAAAAAAATATTTTCTTCCTGTAGTAGATGTCCAGATCCCTAATGTTACCTCCAGGTCATCGGGACATCATCTACTGGAAAGTTCATTATAAAAATTAAAAAAAAATTTTCTTCCTGTAAATGATGTCCGAATCTCTAATGTTACCTCCTGGTTAACGGGATAACATCTACTGGAAAGCCTATTACGAAACCAAAAAAAAAAATTTTTCCTGAAGATGATATCCAGGTCACTAATGTTACCATCCAGGTATAACGAGCAACATTTACTGAAAGACCTATTACGGAATCAAAAAAAAATATTTTCTTCCTGTAGTAGATGTCCAGGTCCATAATGTTACTTCCAGGTCGATGGTGCATCATCTACTGTAAGGCATATTACGAAACAAAAAAAAAAAAATTTTTCATTCGTTACCTCCTGGTTACGGGATCACTATCTACTGGAAAGCCTCTCCGCCCCCAATTTTCCTGAAGAATGATATCCAGGTCACTAATGTTACACCTCCAGGTTAACGAGGCAACATTTATGAAGAACCTATTACGGAATCAAAAAATATTTTCTTCCTGTAGTAGATGTCCAGGTCCATAATGTTACTTCCAGGTCGATGGTGCATCATCTACTGTAAGGCATATTACGAAACAAAAAAAAAAAATTTTTCTTCCTGTAGAAGATGTCCAGGTCGATAATGTCACCTCCAGGTCATCGGGGAAATATCTACTGAAAGACCTATTACGTAAAAAAAAAAAAATTTTTCTTCCTGTACAAGATGTTTAGGTCCCTACTGTTACCCATAGGTCGACGGAGCTTCATCTACTAGAAGGCCTATTACGAAACCAAAAAAAAAAAATTTTCTTCCTGTAGAAGATGTCCAGGTCGATAATGTCACCATCAGGTCATCGGGGAAATATCTACTGAAAGACCTATTACGTAAAAAAAAAAAATTTTTTTTCCTGTACAAGATGTTTAGGTCCCTACTGTTACCCATAAATCGACGGGGCATCATCTACTGGAAGGCCTATTACGAAACCAAAAAAAAAATTTTTCTTCCTGTAGAAGATGTCGAGGTCGGTAATGTTACCTCCAGGTCATCGGGGCAACATTTAGAGAAAGACTTATTACGAAATAAAAGAAAAAATATTCTTCCTGTAGAAGATGTCCAGGTCGGTAATGTTTCCTCCAGGTCATCGGGGAAATATCTACTGAAAGACCTATTACGTAAAAAAAAAAAAAAAATTTTCTTCCTGTAGAAGATGTCTAGGTCCCTACTGTTACCCATAGGTCGACGGGGCATCATCTACTGGAACCCATATTTCGGAAAAAAATAAAATATTCCCTTATATATTAGATATTCCCATATATTTGTTGATGATGTCCAGTCCTTAATGTTATCTTCAGTCATAACTAATCGACTATAAAAAAGTAAAAAAAGTAAATAATAAAGTAATTAAACATCCATAAAAAAGTTAAACACTATTTCTAATTAATCCGTGTGGTTCCGCGATCACTTTCATTAAAAAAAAAATTCATTTTTTCTAAAATCCAAGTGAGATATAAGAAGAGTTAAAAAATAAAAAGCCGCCTGTACGGACGTACGGACGTACGCTCAGACTTAAACTTTAAAACCAATAAAAAATTAATTAAATACCTATAAAAAAGTCGAACGTTATGTCTAATTATTCCTTTGGGTGCCGCGATCATATTGAATTAAAAAAAATAAATTTTACAAACTATTTTAAAAAATATAACATAATTTATACTTAAATCGTTATTTTGACAGTATAAAATTTTAATATAATGTGGATTATTTAAATGCGACCAGAATCGCGAATACCAGGTTACAACGTACATTAACTTTATAAAAATGTAAATAGTTATCGAATAGTTGAGAAGATGAAGAAGTATAAATAAACTAATTATATAACATTATTATTTCTTCATTCAAAAATTATTCAGTAATTGTAAATGTCAAACTGTCAATTGAAAAAAATCTGTATATGCATTACACTTACAAAACTTGCAAATAATTATACAATTGACACATGTAAATAACAATGAACGATAACTTATCCACTCAATTATTTTTTTCTTTAATATTATTCAAGACAATGTAACTATATTAATAAACATATCACTTCCTTCTTAATCTCTCTCTCTCTCTCTCTCTCTCTCTGCCACGGTGAGTACAAAGCTGTCTGTCATTTTACTCCGCTTTGCTTTTATTCAGTCACTCATCTAGTCGCTTCGAGTCTTTTTTAGTAAACGTCTAAGGAACGTTGCAGTTTCTATGTTTCTAAATAGTTTAACATTACTGCAGTCAGTTGTCCCCAAGTTTTCAATTCTTGTCCTCACTAATTTTGTGGTTAGCTGTGAGCTTCGGGAAGAAAAGGTGGCTTGTCCCGACAGTGTTCAGCGAAGGCAGGTCACCAACTTTCGCACACAAACTATTTCGCACACTACAAGGTCATCTCTAGTGGACGCCTCTTCGCCGCAAATGGCAACATCGCGTGGCTGCTTCGTGTGCGACGCTCGTCTGACACGAAAAGATTATACAGAGGGCTGCGTACTTTGTAATAATCTTACACACTCGCATTGTTTTGAGGTTGCGCCGGGCTCTTCAGAGCGCCGCTGTTGTGCGCTGGCGAAATCCAAAACGTTAGTCACGGCTCCCTCTAAAGCGAGGGCGCCACCGCCTGGGTTACGGCGACAAGCTAGCGCAACCTGCTATATCTTGATGGCAGTGTTGTAAATAGTTAACTAAAATTTAATGGAAACTCCATTTTCAATGATAATTAAATTTTAATTTTTAATTACATTATATTTAATTCATAATTAAATTTCAATTTTTAATTACATTATATCTAATTGATAAATAGATTTTCATTTTTAATTAGATTATATCTAATTATTAATTAAATTTCGTTGTCAATTAATGAAATTCTCATTGATAATTACATTTTTATTTTCATTTATTTAATTAATAATGAAATTTTGATTTTCAGTTAGATATAATCTACCTTAATTAATTCAACAGTCCAAAATAATGTTTACCCCCATGCCCCCCACTACCCCCTGCCACCACCTTAACCCCTTCACCTTATTATTATATCATCTTATTATATGACATATATGGCATATATGAAACATTTTAATTATAGTAAAGATTCAATATATTGTAATTAAAAATGAAAATGTAATATCAATAAAATGTTATCTAATTGAAAATGAAAATTTAATTATCAATTAGTTTAACTCTAATTGAAAACGAAAAATTTAATTATTAATTACATAAATAAAAATAGAAATTTAATTATCAATAAGATTTTATTTAATTTATTTAAAATCTAATTATCAATTAGATACAATGTAATTAAAAATTGATATATAATTATTAATTAAATTATATCTAATTAAAAATCAAAATTTTATTATTAATTACATAAATGAAAATAAAATTGTAATTATCAATGAGAAATTCATTAATTGGCAACGAAAATTTGATTATTAATTAGATATTATCTAATTAAAAATAAAAATATAATTATCAATTATATATAATGAAATGAAAAATTGTAATTTAGTTATCAATTAGATTTATCATAATTATAACTTAATTATCAATTATCAATGGGTAATTATCCATTTTTTCAACACTGCTTGATGACAGATGCTCAACCACCGTGGATGGAAGTTTTCGCGCGTAATCTACAACTGAGCATTCAGAGCGACATTAAATCGGTGGCGGAGAAAGTAGATCGGGTAGGGGGCAAACTAGACGAGATGAAGGCTGATATTCGAGCTCTCCACGCACGCGTCGACAAATTTGAAACGGCCATAGAAGCGCGCATCGTTGAGGCTATGAGGGATACGTGCGAGGTACTGGCTACGGGACTGCCTATAACGTCGACGCTGCCGGACATCAATGTTATTGGAAAAATACTCGAAATCATTAAGTTGCCTTTGCTGTCAAAGCAAGTAATTGATGTTCGGCCCTGGTTACCGCGATCGGAACCTGTTGCTGATGGCGAATTATCGGCTTGACCACGCAATAGAGCATAAGTTTTCCATTTGTCATCGGCTGCTGCTAGAGACCTCCTTCCTCTCTCAACTCACACTAAATGAGATAGGTCTGGTCGGGTCAACAACATTAAATCATCTAATACGTTCTCCATTTTGCATACTAATATTTATCGCTTAAAGACTCAATTTTCATCTATTGAAGCATTAGTTTTTCCAGAATCATTTGATGTCATTGCTGACACTGAAACCATTCTTACTGAACACGATTCTTCAGAAATTCTCAAACTACCGGGTTATGCTTTATACCGGTTAGATCGTGTAGGTAAGGAGGGGAGTGGTGTAGCGGTCTTTATTCGCGAGGAGTTTGCCGTTAATGTCATAGTTCACTTCCAATAACCCTGTCTTCTCGATGCCCCCGAATTTCTCATCTTACGTTTGGTGAATAAGACGGTGGCAGTAGCGTGGGCAGTGGCCTATCGCAGCCTATTCGCAGACCCTCAGCTGCTTATCTATTTCAATTGTTTGATATTCTTTCAAATATACTTTCTAATTATCTTCTAGTGTTGCAACAAATATGTTAAGAGGGAGTCTAACAGCTCTGGGCCTCTTCCTTATTTTATCCGAACCGACACACCATGCAGTGACATCGGGAGGATCCTCCCATACTTGATTAGATCTTTTCCTAGTTCGTGAACCAGTACCTGATTTTGTTTATAATAAGTCAATTGCTCCCTTCGCGGCGGGGCATGATGCTATTAGTATCTTTCTGACGATTACTAATACACAGGTTGGTGTTAAGAATTTCTGGAAGAGACCTGGAGAAAATCAACCTTCATCACCTTGTTATCACTTTTGCTTCATTCATGGACAAATCATAACATGTCTCATCACTCCCATCACCACCCATCATTGATCTGCCCTCAACTACTTGGCCTGACCAGCCTATTCGTATTAACTTGTCATCACCTACTTATTTCGACACATTTTCTTCCTCATTATCTAATCTTAGTAGTTAAATTCTCTCCACCTTCAACGTCATAGCTCCATTACAATTTTTCACCACTAAAGTTAAGCATAAGACATGGGTTACGCAGGAAATAAGAGAAATGTTGCTTTTTCGCAATTCGGGCTCTTCCACTGATTACGATACCTACAAATTGCTGAGGAATTTTGTCAAAAATTCTTTCAACTCCAGCAAATTTCACTTCTTGGAATCGAAACTCAGAAACAAAAAGGAACCTGCTAAGTCTTGGAAATATCTTAGAAACATCGACCTTGGCTCAAACATGAATCCATTGCCATTTAAGCATTTCACAGCTGATCAACTCAACGTTCATTATGCATCTCTTTCTAATCATGTGCCACCACTCACCATCCAATCATTTGCATCTATTCTAACTAATTTATGTCATTTATTACCTTCATCTCCTTCATTCTCATTCCTAACCGTGCCATCCTAAAAGGTACAACGCACTATACTTAAAAGGGGAGTACTTGATCTCCGGAAAATGGATTTTTTCCTATCTTTAATGTCTTTTATAATATACAAATGTAAAGAAAGCCAAGATTTTTTTTGCCAATGGCCACTTTTACGGGAGTTATTCGACATCTAATAATAATATCAGTAAAAATTACTTCCAATTTGATCGCTTATAAAATTTCTTTAATTTTTAATTTTTTTCATAACTTTGCTCCAAATTAAGCAAGTTGAGCTTCTGTTTTTAAACCATATCTACTTGAATTCAACTTTCTTCTGGTTTTTGGTTTGAGTTTCTATCTTTATTTGTTTCCGAGTTATAAGCGATCAAATTGGAATCAATTTTTACTGATATTATTATTAGACGTCGAATAATTCCCGTAAAACTGGCCATTAGCAAAAGATAACTTGGCTTTCTTCACATTTTTATATTATAAAAGACATTAAAGATAGGAAAAGATCCGTTTCCCGGAGGTCAAGTACTTCTCCTGTTAGTTTACCTCTAACGGATCTATTTAATATCAGCTGGTTGAATATCTCGTAATGATCTAAACTAATCATTTATTATCAGCCAGAAAAGCGGGATTCCAAAAGGGCCGCACACAGGCCGTTGTGGACGAGGTTGGCATGTTGTCTGACTTGCTCGAGATGAATGCGGGTGTGCCTCAGGGCAGTGTTCTAGGTCCTGTCTTGTTCTCTATTTTGATCAATGATCTGCCTAAGGTCCTCAAACATTGTAATTACATGTTATTTGCTGGTGACGCCCAAGTCCACTATTCGTTTTTTTCATCAGACCTTGATGTTGGTGTTCAACGCGATTCACGTGATGCGAATGCGATAGCTAGTTGGGCGATTAAGAACGGCCTTAAATGAAATGCATTATATGTCCATTTTCATGAATTTGTAGCTCCCAAGGGATGCATTTTTCACTATAAACATAAATATGACTTTTGTAAAATTTTCTGAATTTTTCATTAAAAATACTTTTAAAATCATAAATGTATGTTGTCACACTCTTGTAAGTTATTTAAACCTTAAATAGTGAAATTCAGAAATTATGCTCCGGGCTGTGAAAACCAAATACTGTCTAAAAGATGTCCTTTTATAGTCAAAATCTGCCTATAAATTTCCAGAGTGTATCTAAATCATTAAGATCAATTTTGATCAAAATATCTGAGAAAAGTGACCGAAATATTAATAGAAATGTATATTTGTTTCCTTATAACGATGAATCTGTTAGCATCTAAATAAAATTGTGGTTTATTCACCAAGATCTATTAAATATCATTTTAAAATAAATACTGCGTGGATGATAAGAAAATTATCTATATTAATATTCTTATTATTTCATCATTCTCTTTATTTATTAAGTTGTCAAAAAAATACAAGCAATTATTTGTGATAAAATAGCTGATATTGAAACTTGGAGTAGTGTCGAGTCTGAACCTGAAATACAAGATTTGGAGAATAAGGAAATTCATGAAGTTGATTTGGTAGAAAATGCATCAATCAAAGATGTTCAAGGTACTTCTAAAATAAATCCTAACATCTCTATATCAGGGAATAAAGTAATCAATTACTTTAAATACTTTTTTGATTCCCCTCTGATTGAAAGAATTATAGATGAGACGAATCGCTATTAAAGTCAGAATCATGCAGATCGGCAATCCCATCAGAAAACTTGGTCTCCTCTTACAAAAGATGAATTTGTATGTTTTCTTGGCCTTTCAATTCTAGTGGGCCATATTCGAAAAGGTGACTTAAAAGACTATTGGTCTAAAAATCCTCTGCTTTATACTCCAATTTTCGGTCAAATAATGTCTCGTGATAGGTTTCTTGCAATCTTACGCCATTTACATTTTTATAATAATGAAGGTACCTCGGAAATCGCTTACCATTGTTTAGTGAAAATAACACCAATAATAAATTATCTACAAAGTAAATTCTCAGCAGCTCTTATTTCAGGCAAAAATTTGTGCATAGATGAAAGCCTAATATTATGGAGCGGCAGGCTTCGATTCAAGCAGTAACGCGAAAGGCAAGGGGACTCACGAAAATAAAGCACCCCAAGGAAAGAGGCAAGTGGACTCACGGAAATCAAGCACCCCAAAGGGATCAAATTTTCGCCACATCCACGCTGTTGATTCTGGGTCATGCTAAGAGCGAAAACTAATATATTTTTTCATAATACATCAGTGATAAAAATGCATGTCATGCATATCATTTTTGGACTAAAATACTACAAGTAATGAAGTTGACCTCGAAATACAATTTTCAAGGTCAAGGATGTCTCCTGAACATTTTTTGATATTTTTTTCGTATTCAGCGCATCCAAATACGTCTAAAAGCACTCCTAACTCGCCAAATTAAATTTTTAACATTGGATTTTACATTCCAGACAAGACTGGTCAATATATTGACCACCAATTTTATCAGGCACTCCACGTGACATATGTTTCATTTTATGCAAAAATATTGTGTAAAAAAATTCGAATTTCAACGTCAAAATCCCCGTCCTTAAAAGGTTAAAATCTCGAAGAGATAGGACACCCGGAAATATAAAAAAGAGCGGTCTTGGCCAATAATCTAACCACCTTTGAGCAGTGTTAGATCAAAAAGTTAAATAAATTGAATAAAAATTTATAACATTAAAATTAATTATATTTTTGCTTATATTTTCTAAAAGTTACAAATTAAAATCTTTATAATTTTACTATGTCATATATTGTAATTTTTTTTTTAATTTATAAAAATAATTATTTCCTCACATAAAATGTTTCAGAAAAACTATTTCATAGCATTTGTTATTTATTCAATTTTTGTCGTCCATGCAATTTTATTTATGAAGGTATTTAGTCGATTTGGATCTACAAACCATGATTTTAATTTAGCGATGTTTCGATAGACATTCTCCATCCTCAACAGGCTGTACCTTTATCATATCAAATACACTTACATTATTTGCAAATAAATAAATAAATAATTCTTAAGTTGGGAACGTGATAATTACAATCTGTAGATAAATATACTGAGTAACAATTACATTCAATGAAAGAAAAAATAAATTCTACAATTTAGATTGTAGTTCAAATCTATTAATTATACCGTTGTTATATTGGTCAAGATCTGTTGTTTCCTGTTTAATGCTAACAGCATTATTTTCTGATTTGGTATAGGACATTTCCGATACTAACCACCTATTCCAATTCTTTTCAGCATCTAAAATTTGTGCATCATCAAAGTTAGAAGTATGATCATGAACTGCCATGTATTTATAATGTAGAATAAATAAACACAAATCAAATGTCTAAAAACCAAGTGTTCAATATATTATAAATGAACAATGTATGTAATTTTATATGTTATAATATAGCAAAATATTAAATAACTAATTTATTAAAAAATTTTTATATGTTTGTAAAATAGCGACATAATTATATTTGATATAATGATGCCTGATGAGGATGGTGAAAGTCCATCGAAACGTCGCCAAATGAATATTATGGTTTGTTCATCAATATTGACCAAATTCCTGTATTAATGGAATTTGTTGTAAGCGGGATTTTAAAATATTACTATTATCGTACTATTTGTTCAGTCCAGCATGTCCCTAATTTACAACAAAATAAGGTAAATTTATCTCCAAATATTTCGACGGCTCCTATTCATAAAAAGCTATTTGAGCGAGGCAAGTTAAGAAAATGCTATTTCAAAAAAAGTTTCAGTCTGTGCTATTTCAAAAATTCGCGCAAAATAATTCTATCTCAAAATGCTATTGCATGAAAAGCTATTTGGAAATTTCATATAATGCTTTGTTATAGAAATTTTCATATAATGCTACGTTAATGATGCGTTGCATATAATTCTATCTTAAAGGCGCGTTGCATATAATGCTATCTCAAGTGAGATTAAATAAACTGTTTTTTCGGTTACAGGAATAATGAGATTACGTATCCGACTTCTTAGAATTCTTAGGAATCAGCTCGCCTTGTAGGTCTCCATTGACCAATAATTCGCGACAAAGATAGTTTATTTCCAATTTTTTATATTAATTTTTAGTTGTGATACTATGCAATATTTAACATTTAATAAAAAAAATATATATAGGAACATCTACAATTAAAAGAATCAAAACATTTTGTTTCTCGCTATTTGATCGTTTGATCGCGTGAGAAAAACCTACGAGGTGAGACTTTTTAGATGCACCGTCACGATTACCTCGCCTTACAGGACTCCATCGACCAATATAGTCCAGTTTAAGCTCTAAAACCGTCTAATAACATAACTAACTGCATTTTTTATATAAGGCTTATTCGACCATTCGAAAAAAATTTTGATTTTTTATTTTTCATTTGGGTCATGTAAAAAATGATTCTAATGCCAAGTTTATGATAATAATTGATGATAATGCCAAAAGAAAAAAATATTTGCATGTCAAGAGATCTCTCTAAAGATATAAGATAATCTGCAATTCAATAATTCCATCTCGTCATTTACCTATACATAATCTTCAAAATACAGTTATAAGTTCTTACGTTGTTCCCATGCGTTTTCTATTTTAATCCCACGAAGGATCCATGTACACTTTTTTAGTAAGGATCATAACGTAATTATGTAATAATGTATATACACCCAAAAACTAATTTAGTACGAACATAAATTGAATTCCCATATTTATATTTCAGACGTTCTTGGAAAAAATAATACTCAAGAAGTAATAGAAAACTTGGAAGAGGTTGAAAAACGTGATATAGCAGACACAATAAAAAAAACAGAAGCTGCGACAAGAATACAAGCAGTTTTCCGTGGCCATCACGTTAGAAAGAATATGATAGAGAGTGACTCATCAACTAAGAACGAACAGAACGTAAATTCTGATCCTACGAGGGAACAGTTGGAACAAGAATTTAGAAAAGACGACCAAGGTGAGAACATTTTATGATAAGTTATTTTTTCTGTAGACCTTATATATCACATAGATATTTTGAAGATAATTTGGTATTATATAGATAGAGATTTTAACAATGTTTATTTTAAGGTTAATCGAGATTATTCAAGACTAGTATGAAAATTCGGACTGAATTTATAAAGATAAAGAATTTTTGGGATATTTGGGATAAATAATTATAAATTAAGGCAACGCGTGAACCGCACGATTAAAAGTACAAGCCTGTTAAAAAACCTAACAAATAACAAAGTATTTTAAACACACATAACAAGTTTCAATTTAAATTTTAGATAATGGTAAATATGTATATTTACAATATACTATATTTACTATACTTTCTCTATCATTAAAGCTGTATTCGAAACCACTTTCTAGGTTCGGTTGGCTATAGTAGCGCAGAGTCGCATTTCTTGATCCGAAGCCACTTGTCGCAGGCTTATTTTATTGTTCCTCATCCTTTTTGGTCTAGGTTGGAGAAACATCATCCTATTCACCATTCAATCCACTTGAATAGAAGCTTTTTTAGAAAAAAACAAAGAAAAAAATTTTTTATTCAATTTTATTAATTTTTTCCATTTTTGATGATATTTTGTTAAAAAAAATGGTACATAATTGACCTGGAAACCATTTTTCATT
The DNA here is from genome assembly GCA_026168455.1 of Theocolax elegans. NCBI lineage: Eukaryota > Metazoa > Arthropoda > Insecta > Hymenoptera > Cerocephalidae > Theocolax > Theocolax elegans. The sequence continues at coordinate 62,521,831 of CM047426.1, forward strand.
TAATTGGATTCAAATATGTTTAAAAATATATATTTAAGTAGTAGCTAAAAACATTTTAAAATTTTTTCAGATTTTTAAATTTGTAATTTAATCTTGATTTTTGCATTGAAAATTCATGCCTTTTAAGGCCAATAATTACCGATAAAAATTGTTTATTTAATTATTATTAAAAAAATTTTTTTTCTAAATCAAAACGCTATGTCCTCACTTTTGTTTTAAACTACTTAAATGAATTTTTTCAGATTTTTAATTCAATATTTCCAAAGTAATTCTTATGTTGAAAGGTGTAGATCCCTGTAACTTGGGTTCGAGATCCCGTTAAGTGTATTAAAACTCGAACATTTATCGAACGATATTGGCGATCACTATCACAATGTTGGCGATTGAATAGAATAGGCATTACAAGAGATACTTCAAACTCTCCACTGAAATTTTTTACAGTTGATGATTTAATTCGGCATTATTTCGTAGTCAGCAATCGTCATCCGAATTGTACTACTGATCAGTTTCAGAATATCTTTAGATTGCTCCCTGTACTTTACTATCCTCTCTTCAAATTCGAACAAATTTCTTCTGTCGAGCCATAAAGACTCTTACTTCAGGCTTATCTAAAGCTAGAAATCGTAGTGTAGATGGTCTTTCTTTGTCGTATTTTAAATATGGTTTTGAGATAATTACGCTACCTGTCACAGCTTTATTTAACCTCTCCTTAACAATGAATAACTATCCTCAAATAAAAAATTTAGATTATTCCTGTGCGACGCTACTTTTCGTCGGGAAGAATTTAATTAGATTAAATTAAAGGCCGACGGAGGTTCCGTCGTAGCGACGTTGAAAATGGTTAGATATCGCCGATTTGTATTTAATTGGGCGCCTGGCGATATTTAAATTAAAAAGAATAATTACTTTACAAAACTACTCGGAAACCCGGCAAATCTCCACCTCGACTCCTCGTTACAGAGGGAATCCCGACGGCTGGCCACCTCGGAACCGGCGGCTTTTAGAGTAAAAGGAATAACTACTTAACACTCTCGAATTCAATCTTAAACCACCACTCATTTATTTAAATTTTAATTTAAAAGATATTACAATTCCGGCACCGACACAATGAATACTCGCGATCCGTGACCGACTCTCACACGTGCACACACTCACGCAACTCCGTCCGGCGGTATATAAAAATATAATATTAATAATTATAATTCGGCCGCCCGTCGGGCTAACCGTAAATTTACTCGCTCGTTAGTTAAACTCCTCACAGCTTCAATCAACTCCACTCACACCTCGACTAACAACTCTATCTCAACTTTTACTCTACTCTACTTCTACAAAATGGCTACTTCGCCTCAAAAATATTACAACTCTACAAAATACAACTGTCTCGTCGGACGATCAGGTAGCGAATCGTCGAGACCGGCTTCTTCATCCGGCTCGCGGCGTGGCTTGATCCTCCCAAAATAAGGATTCATTTTTTAATTCTGAATTTTTTTAGAAGAAGAAGAGAGAATTTAATTCTGACTACTATTTACAACTATATACATTCTATAAAATTAATACAAAACGCCCCAAACTCTACCGACGGATCTATATATTTTTATTTAATTGATTAACGGCGCTATCTAGCTAAATTAATTAATATAGTATTATATACGTGCGCGCGCCATATACAATAGTATATACGCATACATAGGTATGCGCGCACCGTATATATATATATATTCTATTGTGCCGCGATATACCTTCGCACGCATACATTAGGTATACCGCGACTCCTACTCTACTCGCGCGCTCCCCTCGCTCCGCGCTCTCTCTCCCCTAATCCCACTACGGTCGCTCACTCGAGCTCCTCGCGCGCGCTACACTCTCGCTGCTCGAGTGATTCCCCCCTGCCCCCGCACCTCGCCTAGTGCCACAAGATCGTCGCCGTCGGTGCCGCGTTCCCCGGTATACGGGTGTAAGGTGGGGGAGCACCCTGGCTCTTCCGACTAGTCGTACGTAGTTCGGGCGTGCGCGCACCCATGCGCCATCTCACCCGTCGTCGTCTGCTGAGCACGTGTGACGGTTGAGGTTAGGACGCCGCCTAACCTCCCGTCTTGTTGACATCAGCAGCGGATACGCCAGGTATCGTGAGACGACCTGGGCTCGGTCCTTGGCTCACCATACCTCTCGGCCTTGGTCTGGGTCGTAGTCCGCGTACTACTGTCGGGTATCGGTCGCGTCGTTCGTCGGCTCCGTCGCTAAAACATACCCATACCGTGGGTATCAGTGTTTATTTTAAAGTGCATCGGTGCACTTCGGTCCGCCAGCGAGGGATTCGCTACCCGCGACGCGATCGCGATCTAACATAAGTTAAATGTATGCATGCACATGACTTGTAAATACAAGCCATGTGCATGTACTTGTACATTGTATGTTTTACAATGTCACACCTGTTGCGAAAAACCCTGAAGCCTTGTCACCTTTAGCCTTTAAAGGGCCGGAAAGCCGATAAATCATCTCAAAAACATAATGCTAGGATACCTTTTTATCTAAGTAAATTGATGCGCTAAGTTACTAGCAATATGGTTTGAATCATTGCAAAAGATATATCTTTATGTGTTTTGAGTCACTGAATTCGGGTTTTACGTCATTTTGACCTCAAATAATAAGAGAGACGAAGATTTGTCCAACGTCAGGTTGAGAATATACCCAGGGAAATATTTAAAATTGATTTTTATGTTTTTGAGAACGTTTGAGACTGAATTTTCTCATTTGACCAATCGCATTTCTGTCAATATCAGTATTCAGATAAATTTCTTGGATTTAATAATTGATAGTTCTCCAAATAAGACAACAACTGAAAATGAACTAAACGTTCCAAAAGTTTCGAGATTTCGCAGAGTTTGGCTATCGGTCTAGTATCAGAGCAAGTCCGAATCCTGCTCGACTTCGCCAGCGGAAACAATAAGGTTCGCTTCCAACATTCCGGGAAAAATCCAATCATTAATATATCATTGAAGACCTCAACTAAATGCGGAATTATTTGCGATTCTTAAAGGTTTAGCATTTTTATTGATAACCCATATGTCCCCTTAGCCCTCGACTTAGCTCTACCAAGAACACGCTGAACTCCTCTAGGATGGATAGTGTTAAACTCAAATCTAGCAGGAGTAATACGATCATTATCATTCGACAGAAACAATCAGTCAAGAAAAGATGGAGGAAGAGGTGCAAGACGATTCGAAACAGATGCATAATGGACATAGAATTGCTAGAGGTAAAAAATTCTAGAGGTGATGAACCCAAATTAGCGCCCAATCCCAACCCTTTCAGCTCTCTCCATTTAGCCCTAGGATCTATAGCATTCAACAGTTTATTAGAAAGGTACTTGTATTTGTTGCTATCAAGCATATTAGAGACCCTATTTCTTAAAATCTTATACCTCTCATAATCATCGATATGTCGTGAGACTTGAAAAGTCTTAAAAGCCAAGTTTCTAGATTTGATCAGATTCCTGATCTCAGTTGAAACCCATGGCTTATACTTATTCCCAATGACTACTAGCTTACAAGGTGCTAGTTCATCAAATGTGGAGAGAGCTGATGCCGAAAGATGAGAAATCAGCAACGAGATAGACTGAGATCTGTCATCATAAGCCGAAACATGTGTATGTGAAGATGGAAATGAGGAAATATTAGCTGGATGAAAATTATGAAAAATATGCGAATTAGATGAAATGGAAAATAAATTAAATGATGACATGTTAAATGAATTTGGTGAGATGGCGAATAAATTAGGTGATGACATGATATCCGAAATTAATGAATTTACATTGTGAGAGATAACATTATGAGTAATAGAGCTATGATCAGATAATTGCATGCTTGTAACTATGTTTGAACTTATATCTAATGACAACAACGGACTAAATACATCTGATTGCTGGTCAGGCAAAACACTTTGACTAGAGGTTGGAAATCTACTACGTGGATAACAAGAAGACCAACCCATATTAAAAATATTACTAAAAACTGAATCCAAATCACGACGGCTGACCCCCCCCCCTCCTCCAAATTACGCGTCCAATACCTCCTCACCGTCGTTGGCTGTCTAATAATTTGCATATAAATTGTGATAGAATCATGGCCCACCGCGAAGGGGACCGATGACTTCACAAATTTAAAATGAGGTGCCGGCTCACGAATATCACTTGCAATAGCCACTTTTACGGGAGTTATTCGATATCTAATAATAGTGTCAGTAAAAATTGATTCCAATTTGATCGCTTATAACTCGGAATCAAATAAAGATAGGTACTCAAACAAAAATTCAGAAGAAAGTTGAGTTCAAGTAGATATGGTTTAAAAATAAAGAAGCTCAAATTGCTTAATTTAGAGCAAAGTTATGAAGAAAATAAGAAATTCAAGAAATATTAACCAAAATTTAATATGAAAACTTTATTGTTTCTTTTGGCCTAATAATCTTTAATTTATAATTTATAAGCGATCAAATTGGAATCAATTTTTACTGATAATATTATTAGATGTCAAATAAATTTCGTAATGGGGTCCATTGGCAAGAGATAACTTGGCTTTCTTCACATTTTTATATTATAAAAGACATACCAAAGTTAGGATAAGATCCGTTTCCCGGAGGTCAAGGACTCCCCTCGGAAGTCTAGTAATGGGTGGCAATGAGTCCCAAAAATCCATCGCTTGAATTGTATAGAACCCTTGGTAGACACTAGTACAGGCTTGAGGTCGTTGAAAAGAGGAATAGTTTAAATGTTCAGAGCGTCGTATCTCACTATTGGGTGGAGGAAGTAAAACATGAAGATAATCAGGTCTTTCTTTTTGATAAAATTTGATAGGTCAATAAACCCAAGAAGTATCGACGCCTCGCAGCAACCGATAGCCAATTTAACTGAGCGTAATACGGATCTAACTTCGCATCTTTTCTAAGCCGAAAAATGTAACGTACACACATATTGAGAAGTCGTTGAAGCTTCGAATTTAAATAATCTGGTAAATCGCTTAATACTAAACAAATATAATCAAAATGAAGCATAATTAACATCATAAATAAATTCGCAATTTATGTAGCACACCATGTACACTTAAAACTTTTCTTGATACATGGGAATTCCAATGGAAATTCTCAGTGATACACAGACCTAAAATTTAAACAGTATCAATAAGATCAATTCGATGGCCGTCGATAATAATAGGTGATGAAAAACCCTTATCTAATAACCTATGCTGCTATGAAAACCCAATAACAATAGCCTTAGTCTCATTAAATTTAATCTTGAGATGTAACTATTAATATCAGACGGAATACAATGAATATAAAGCTGTAACTCATCAGCAAACACATCTTTTTACAATAAGACCACTCATTCATAATAGAATTAATAAAAGCAAGAAATAATACTGGTCCCCTTGGGAACACCTGAAGAGGTATTCATAAACAGAGAAACCAAATTCTTGAGGTCAATAACGGCCTGTGAACGCCCATTGAGGTACGAATAAAACCAGTTAATTACTTTCTTATGAAAATTCAATCTTTTTAAACTTTTCAATAATTTAAAGGAACTAATCCTGTCAAAGGCCTTTTTAAAACTAAACAAAATTAAAATTGTCATTATTCCATTTTTCATCGTAAGGCATATACCATCTGTAACCTTTAATAAAGCAGTCTGAGTGCTATATGCACTACGGAAACCAGACTAATAAGCAGATAAAAGATTATTACTTTCCAAAAACGACGTTATTTGTAAGGTTACCAATCTATCATAACTTTAGCAAGTTGGGGAAGATTAGCTAGTGGTCTACTATCTATAGGCGACTTTGGCTTGGCTATCTTACTAAGAGGAACAATTGCAGCACGTTTCCAAATCATGGTGTACTTTTCTGTTAAGATTGAAAGATTACATAAATCTGTCAGATACGGTGTAATAACTGGAAAAATATCTTTAAAATACTTCAAAGAAAGGCCATCCAGATAATGCAACAGTAACCTCGTGTGACGTAACAGAATGAAAGGAAAAGATAGGGCAATCTGGCGAATAGGGTAACTTACAAGCCTCGCTCAACTGGTCTAATATGCAAGACGGGTGGCGATTAGCTACTGCAGTGTAATACTGAAGTAACTCTCCAGTATCAAAGAACTTCAATGGAAAAGTAAGTGAATCACTGACTAGCCCAGTTCTGTATAAAAGGAGCCAACCATAAGATTGGTCCGAGAATACTAACAATTCTTGCTCATAATATTTATTCCTCGCAGCCCAAAGTTGACTCTTCAAATTCTTACGAACAATCTTATATTCAGTCGACGTATATTCACAGTGACGCTTTGAAATCTTGTACAAACGGTCTCTCTCCTTACATAACACTTGAAGATCTCGTGTAAACCATGGAGCTGGACGTGGGCGTGCTTGACGCGTAACAAACGGCGCTGAGATATCTAAATTAGTAAACAAATGTGAACGCAGTGAATCTAGCAAAGAATGAACTGTCCAAGACTCCAATAATATACCACGTAGAAGCAACAAATCAGTTCTAGTAGAATTTTCAAAACAATCTGGAGAAAAGTGATTATAATCGCGAAAAATATAAGCAGAATGATTTGCTACCTTACAACATAAACTATAATCAATTAAGATAAAATCATGGCCATTTATAAAAGGACTCGACGATGGTTTAGTGAAAACAATCTTTTCTTCAGAATCAACCATTATCACATCAAGCCATGCATCCGATGTATTTGTATGGTGGGTTGCATTAAAAGGGACTAGATAAAGAGAGTTTTTACGAATCAAGTTCTTAAGATGAACGCCATAATAGTCATCAGAAAGTAAATTAGAATTTAAATATCATGCAATAATAATATTTTTATACTTATGCGTCCGATCCTAAACAGAATTAAAAAATTTACTTAACACTTGACCTTTGGGTCTACGATAGACGGAAGCGAATAAAATCAACAAACCTGCAACCGATAGCTCGAGTAACAAATATTCAGTTTCATTTAAAACCTTTTCTTGAGGATCTTCAACCACCCGAAACGAGAGTCTATTATGAATATAACAGGCAACACCACCACCCTGCATGTAATCACGCTTACCAGTAACTGAAGGTAAACCTCTATCGTTACGAGCTAAAGTATAATTAGAAATAATAAAAATAGAAATGGAGTTAACCATGTTTCTGAGAGAGACAACACATCTATTTTCTCAGATTCGAAAAGAGAGTCAATATCGGCGTGATGATCCATAATCGAATTCGCATTAACTTGAACAACACATAAAACAGAAGGATCGACTGACAAATGAGTACTAGTCTTATCGGTCAGTCATTGCAATATATCTATAACCCGCAATCGTAGAGATATGGATACGCTCAGACTTATCACCTTTACGCACAAAAAGTTGTGACAATGTATTTAACGCATGTAAATGGAAAGCGAGCACATACATGCCTAAGCCAGAGCCCACATCATTTACCCGACTAACGCAGCTATTCCCATTCAAATCCCTATTACCAAACCCTAACCAAGCCTCACCGAACCCTACCAGCCTACGCACACAATGAAGCCCACACCACCGAGCACTAAAACAGGAACTCTAGAGCCACCAAAAGGTGGCACAGCAGATAGAGCTCAAAGATAACATAACCAGCCGATATTAGCCATGAAGAGAGCCAACGCCAAAGGTCACCTAGTGCACCGATGCCAGGAGGTGGTGAGGGGTAGTCCCTAACAGCATATCTGGAGAAGCAGTATCGTAGCCAGAACCCAGATTCCACAGCAACCATCCAGTACAGCGAATGATCCTGTAACATTATTTCTTACAATGTGTACTATACAAAGGAGAGGACAGGATCGCACAGCAGTTAAATAACTATGTATAGAATGGTTGCAGAAGAGAGGTTAGGTGAGAACAATAACATTTAAACTGAGTAGTCATACGGTTTAGTACTCACCTTGGTAAATACGCCGTACCGCATTTCCGAGTCATCAAGCCAGTGATCATCAAGAGAGAAGAAAGAGACAGCCAGGAAGATCACGAGAAGAAGGCCAAAACAGCCAACTTCGTCGTCGCCACCAGCTCGCCGTCGTTGTTGTTGACATTCGTACGCGGCGGCCGTCTTCATTAAGTCACACGCGGCATAAGGCATATGTACGCATGCGCGTAGCGACTCCCGCGCGTCAGCGTCGATGAGTGTCAGAGCTCGTTCGACCGTCACATACGCACTACCGCTCAAGGGGTACCGACATGAAAAAAGAGAATCGAAAGCGTAGCGAAGAGTGTGTGCCGTAAGTGTGCCAGCATCGGCAAAGGTTTGCGCAACCTTGTGTGTGCCGCGAATTTCCCTTATATTCCCCAGCTTCTTTCTCTTTGCGCGCAAATTAGCCAGCCTTAATCGACGCGAATTTCAGCCGTGCCATTCGCTATTTTTTTTATTCGAGTTATCGCTTAGCCACAGCAACGGTGCCCTGAGCTAACCGCGTGGGGTCGAATAGGGAGGAACGACAAGTACGTTGGAGCGCACGCGACTGGCACCCGCCGTAATTTGTTAAGTAAATTATTATTAATTCATTAATGATTTATCTTTATTTCTGGTCGCCCGCATCCTGATCCCCAGTGTGACGTAACAAAGTTTACTATCCCTGGTTCAGATGTAAAGGCCATCTGTTGAGATGATATCATGGAACCCCAATTTTCAGGTATACTCGACATATTTTCATTTGAGGTATGAGCAGCACAGGTATCACAGTTCGAGTTTAAATTGTCAACGCTCAAATTCCGAGCAAAATCAAAAGCGAGCTTACGGGCAGAAGTCGAAGAATTCGATGCTTTAGAAGAATTATATAATATGTAGCGCGATTTACTAATAGGGTCTCCCAAATGCAATTTACAATATAGATCAGCTGGTTTATTCAATAAATAATAAGTTACGTACCCTGAATGAACGTATCACATATGCTACATACTCTTAACATATTAAAAATATTTTAACGCATCTGCTACATTATCATATATGTGAGCATAAAATTGTACCATAAAAACTATAATAGATAACTTACAACTCGCAATTTAAATACATTAAAAACGAACATTAGCTCTTAAAATTTCATTAACAAATACGCGCAAATATAGTACTTAATGACAAGTAATTTTGGCAATATTAAATATCATAAACAATATTATAAAACAAGCAGATAAATTAATAAAATAGCGTCAGAAATTCTCTCCATGCGACAGTAGATAATGGCAATGAGGCTAAAAGTAGAATCTACTATATTTGAGAAGCTACAGAACACGATCCGCATGGCCGTACCACGTGCTAGAAATAAGACTAAAAATATAATTCGTTAAAATCATACACACCAGAGATTCTCAGCTCACATTCCGCATGACTGTATCACGTATTCCTATTATATTAAAGAGATAACGTCAAAATTATTGCGACCCACTAGGTACACCTTTTTTCTCTAATAAGTACACCTATACACATAAACAAATATACATACACTTACACTTACACATACATACACACATAGACACACACACACACACACATCGGCCAGATGGGACGACATCATGCTGTCCCTGCAGCACTTCCAAGTGCCACTCTATCTCAGGGAGGTCACCTCGAGTTACCTGACTGACCGTACTCTGCTCTACGACACCGACGACGGTGTGCACTCCCACAACATCACGGGAGGCGTGCCGCAGGGTTCGGTCATTGGGCCCCTACTCTGGAACGTTGTCTATGACGGCCTGCTTAGGCAGCAACTTCCGGAGGGTGTCTCGATGGTGGCTTTCGCGGACGACGTGGCGCTAGTGGTGGTCGCAAAGAGTGTCGAAGAGATCGAATATCTCGGAGACGTCTCTATAGAAGTGGTCGCCACTTGGTTGAGAGACCACGGACTTAGTCTGGCGGCGGAAAAAACGGAGGCGGTGCTCATCTCTCGCACAAAAAAGGAGAGGACCGCCACCTTCACGGTAGGTAAAGAACGGATACGGTCGGTGAAAACGTTGAAGTATTTAGGGGTCACACTAGACGCGCGGCTGTCGTTCAAACACCATCTCGCGAACGCGGGCTCAAAGGCGGCAAAGGTGGCCCGTGCGCTGGCGGGCATCATGCCCAACATCGGGGGACCCCAGCAACCGCGAAGGTCTCTCCTTGCCTCGGTGGTGAGCTCCGTAATTTTATACGGAGCTCCTATCTGGGCTGATGCCCTGAACAGGCACAAGAGCTTTGGTGCTCCGTGTCAGAGAGCCTGCAGGATAGCTGCGCTAAGGGTGGCCCGGGCGTACCGAACCGTATCTGACATTGCGCTCTCGGTGATCGCGGGGACCGCCCCCTTCGACCTCCTGGCAGCCGAGAGAGCTGAAAGACACCGTGAGGGTGGGCAACGCGTAGAAGAGAATCGCTGCCATAACCGATGGTCATTGCGGACCGTAGAGGAGTGGCAGCGGAGATGGGACTCAGCCAGGGACGGCCGCTGGACCTACCGCATCATCCCGCGGATCCAGGAGTGGGCGAGCAGGAAACACGGCTTCGTCAGTTTCCAGCTTACCCAGGTGCTGACCGGGCACGGATGCTTCCGTAGCTACCTATTTCGTATAGGGGTCTACGGCAGCGCAGAGTGCCCGGCTTGTCCAGGGGTGGACGAAGACGTGGAACACGTCCTCCTATGGTGTCCTCGTTTCAGGGAGGAACGGGACTAGTTTCAAGTCACTTGGAGCGGTCCCCTCACCCCTGAGGGCATCGGGGCGTGCCTGCTTGACTCCCAGGAGGGATGGAACGCGGTAGTGACCCTCTGTACGTCCGTAGTGGACAGGCTGGGTCTCATCAGAAGAGAAGAGGAGAGAGGAGTTGCGATAGCAACAGTAGTGGGCTAATCTAGCCGTGCCTCCCCCCCGCGAAGTAGTGCCTTGCGGCGGTTTCCGCGGGGGAATAAAGGTAAGAAAAGAGGTGGAGTTTTAGCGGGTATGCCTATCGACATCCTTCGGTAGGAGAGTCCCACACACGGGGAGTCTCGCATGGCTCCAGTCATTGTGCATTAAGCATTTCTCCACCTTTTCGGAAAAAAAAAAAAAAAAAAAAAACACACACACACACACACATACACACACACACACTTAGGGGTCTAAAAAACTCAAAAAAGAACAAAAATGACCAGATATTCGAAATTTCACTTTTTTTTCCTCTTCCTGCCGAGCATTGTGAGTGCGACATGTACCTGTGTACTATGGTTGTGTGACCTTCTACACCACCATACGCATCCATATTATGATACACACCTACACGCACACTCTTACATGCACACACACACACACTTAAGGATCTAAAAAACTCAAAAAAGAATAAAAATGACCAGATATTCGAAATTTCACTTTTTTTTTCCTCTTCCTGCCGAGCATTGATAGTGCGACATGTACCTGTGTACTATGGTTGTGTGACCTTCTACACCACCATACGCATCCATATTATGATACACACCTACATGCACACTCTTACATGCACACACACACACACTTAAGGGTCTAAAGAACTCAAAAAAGAACAAAAATGACCAGATATTCGAAATTTCACTTTTTTTTCCTCTTCCTGCCGAGCATTACATAATAATAATATTAATTACTAATAATATTAATTATTTTAAAATAATGTAATAATCCAGTAATAACTAAGTTATTTTTAAAGAAGTAATAACAAATTCTTTATTAAGTTTCTTAATTAAAATATAATATACATATGTGTTTAATTATGTTTCATTAAACAGTGTATGATTTACTATATTTTTATACTATATTAAAAAATTATAACTTTATTTACAGCTCACTTATTTTAATTAAATTATTTATTTATTTTAAGTTCTTGTCCGTCTAATAGCGTGATAAATAATGATATTACAATAAAATATTTTAAAATTTATAAAAATATTTAAATATCCAAAATAAATTATTTAATTATATATAAATGTATATATATAATTATAATTTAACTATTAAGATAAAAAAAAGTCAAAAATCTTTTTTTGTAAAAAATTAATTTCATAAAAATACATAAAAAAAATAATAAAATAAAAATAAAAATTATATTAAATTTTCATAAATAATAATAATTAATTAAATTAATAAATTATTTAATTTCAAAATAATTAAATTTATTAAAATTAATAATAATTTAAATAATTATTATAAACTTTTATTTAGGAATCTTTTTAAATAAAATTTTATATTTATATAATTATTTATTAATTAATAAATTTTATAAATATATAATTTAATTAATTAAAAATTTAATAATTTATATATATTTAATGAATATATTAAATATTAATAATTAATTCTTATTTAATATAATTTAAATTAATTAGTTAAATTATTTATTTATATATTGTAACAGTTTGGTTGCCGCACGGATGTTTATTTTAATATCGCGGCTGCTCAGCGGTACGGTTAAACTTACCGTATTTAAATAAACATATTTTTCCCGCGATGCGGCGACGGTTACCTGTCCGTTCTACCAAATCTGTTAAATGTTAGTCTGAAACCGAGTTACTGTTTCAGATAACAACCAGGTAAAATTCAAATCTGAAATTGACCGCGAAACAGGGATATCGCGTCGAGCACTTGTCAACCAGAAATATACGAGCTCATAGGATTACGGAAGGAATCGTACGTGGTTAAATTCAATTAATCGAACACCGTATTGAATTTTAATAATAATATGAATTTATTGAAATAAATAAGCAAAGATAAATAATAAACAAAATATTTAATTGTCGCCGAGGTCTACGCTTTTATTACAAGTCGGTAAACGGCCGACTTGTCGAGAGAGGGGAAGAAAATATCGCGAACTAAAATAATATATCCAGTCAACGGGACTGGTATAAAGAAACACGATTATTTACTAAGTGCGAATAAAAACACGATCGCGCGAAGTGGTACCACTTACTTTGTACGCTGCTGTAGTCGTTGGTAAACAACGACCAGCCGATCGGTTGCTTTCTCTCTCTCTCACTCTCGCTGCGGTGTCGGACGGATTGTCCGCTCGCCCGTGCACCGGGGTTGTGTGGCTGCAGGCAAGTGCACGGTGTAGCACCATTCACTGCAAATGCAGGATCGGCCTGCAGTCGAAACGCACACACAAAACGCACGACAAATCACGGCACGGCGAAGCTGAACACGGGACGCGGGGGGATCACACCTGTCACGTCAGAAGGTGGCTATCACTCTATATAGTGCGCGCGAATCTCCCCCTTACCTCTCTAATGAGGTGCGTGCGCGAATCTTTCGCGCGCGAAGCCGATCCCGCCCGTGTAGCTACGACGAACCGAGCCGAGCCGAATCTCGCCGGCTCGAACCGATGCGAACATTATGATACTGTTCGCTCGTGTTGCTCGAATTCGTCAAACGGTGAGGTAAACAGTACCTTACCGTTACACCCCCCTTCCAGATTCCACATACCCGTGATGTGGTTTCTGCATCCCTGACGAATTTGGGATGGGAAGTGGCTACACAGGTACAACAAAAAAAAACCTGGTCCAAAAATCCGGACACTAACTGCAGTTCCGTCGTGGTCTGCCTCTACCTCGTTTGGCTAGCCCGCGGTGGCTAGCGGTCGGAATTACCGTCGACCGATCCCGCGGTCTGGCGACGACCCTCGCGTTTTTACGCGGCCTACCTCTACTTCTTTTAACGGGGGGCACGACGTTCGCGTTATCTCGTTCCTCGCGTGGAACGGCGCTCGCTTGCGTCTCGCCGCGTGAGACGTCTTCGCTCGCAGGAACCGTATCGCGTTCGGGTTCCTCTTCCCTCGTAGGTAGATCGGTCTCGATGTCGTCTTCTTGGCCGTACTCATCGCCATGGTCATCCGATAAGTACGGTTTGAGGTACTGGACATGGCATTTCTCCTCATGTCCCTGAGTATCCTGGATCTTAACAGTATTTGGGCCGTATTTGTGGACGATCAAATAAGGACCGACGTATTTTGGAGCTAACTTGGCCGAGACGCCTTGTGCGCTGGATGAGAGGACTCGGTTCTTCTTCCATACCAAGTCCCCGACTTCAAAAGAAGCCGCTCGTCTCCCGGCATTATAGTAACCGGCTTGCCTATCCTGAGCTTTATTAGCTCTAGCTGAAGCTTTCTTGTGAAGCTCAGGTAGTCGTGATAGCCGATCACTCCACTCAAGCAAACGATGGTATTCCAAACGTTGCTGAGTCAGCTCGTCTTGAACTCGACGAGCAGTGCCGGGTGGCTCAGGCTGCCGGCCGTAATTTAACATGGCCGGGCTCCATCCTGTCGAACTCTGTACCGCCGTATTTAAAGCAAACACAAGGTCCGGTAACTTCTCGTCCCAAGTGTTGTGCTTCTCGGTAATGTAAGACGCTACCATCGTTTTCAGCGTCCGATTAGCACGTTCGACGGGATTGGCCTGAGCGTGGTACGGAGGAATAGTTGTATGAAATATTCCTCGTTCCACGAGATAATCATCTACGAGCTTGTTCTTGAACTCAGTGCCGTTGTCGGATAAAAATACTTCCGGTGTGCCAAAACGCATGACGACTCGTTCGTGTAACTCTTTCACGATCGTCTTAGCGTTAGCTTTCCGGATCGGCACTGCTTCAATCCAGCGCGTGAACAAATCTTGGAAGATCAAAATATATTCAAATCCGTGTGTGGAGCGGGGAAGTGGTCCAGTAACATCTCCTGCTACCACTTGCCATGGCTTTTCAACCACTCGCCTACCCATCAAACCCCTGGGAGGGCGTTGCTCCACCTTGCATTGCTGGCACACCTGACATTTGCGTACATACTCGCCAACTTCGGCATAGTAACGTGGCCAATAATATAACTTTGCCACGCGAGCAAATGTCTTTTCTCTACCTAGATGGCCAGCTGCCGGATCATCATGACATTCTCGGAGTATGGTCTGCCTGTGCTCTTCGGGTACGACCAACTTCCAAGCGTCTTGATCTTCCATGGCGTCATCCAATTCAGTATCCACCCGATACGAATACAAGTTTCCACCTTGGATCTTCCAATCAGGAAATTCTCTCGGCCGCTCACTTACGTCTTTGGTCCACGAAAGGTACCAGGGGTCCTTAGTAGTCTGGCTCCAAGAGACGGAGGATAAGGCCGGCTCGTCTTCCTCATACATACGAGAAAGTGCATCAGGAACGTAGTTTAGAGCTCCTTTCCTGTGCTCAATAGTAAAGTTATGAGACTGGAGTTCTAACGCCCATCTGGCGAGCCGGCTCGTTGGATTGCGAATATTGCATAACCAACGAAGACTACTATGGTCAGTGACAACTTTAAACTGGTAACCTTCGATGTATGGTCTAAACTTCTTAATCGCCCATACTACGGCCAGGCATTCCCGTTCTGTGACGCTGTAGTTGCGTTCGGCGGGCGAGAGGATTCTACTGGCGAACTCCAGGACTCTCTCTTCTCCGCCGACAATCTGTAGCAACACTGCACCGATACCAGTGTCACTAGCGTCAGTCTGGACCACATACTCACCATTCTCATCGGGAGTTTGCAGAACGGGTGCTGTCATCAACAAAGCTTTAAGCTGCTGGAAAGCGCTCTCTTGTTCTTCCAGCCAAAGATATTTCTGGTCTTTCTTGGTCAGATGCGTTAGCGGCTCAGCTATGGTAGCATAGTCGTGCATGAAGCGTCTGTACCAAGATGCCATACCGAGAAACCGTCTCAGCTGCTTCAAATTCTTGGGAGCCGGATATTCTTTAATCGGCTCCGTTTTAGCTGGGTCAGGTCGTATCCCGTCTCGGTTAACTCGCACACCCAAATATCTCACTTCGGGCTGGCAGAAGACACATTTCTCCCGATTAACAGATAAACCGGCTTCTGCCAAGCGAGTTAACACCTCGATCAACAGTTGCTTATGCTCTTCAAACGTCTCCGTGACAATAATGATATCGTCGAGATATGCATAAGCAACCGGTTCGAGTTCGGGTCCAATCACCTGATCGATCATGCGCTGGAATGTCGCGCCAGCATTTGCCAATCCATACGGCATACGAGTAAACTGAAACAAACCCATTCCAGGTACCGTAAAAGCCGTTATCGGGCGCGACTCCACCTGTAGAGGTATCTGGTGGTACGCACAGTTCATGTCGATCGTGGAGATGTATCGGGCTTTCTTAAGTTTGCGTAGGATATCCTGCATATATGGCAAAGGATATGCATCAGGTTTCGTCAAAGCGTTGACTTTCCTAAAATCGATGCAAAAACGCCTAGCATTCTCACCCTTCTTCGCCATCACCACGGGGCTGGACCAACCGCTTTTCGAGGGTTCAATAACGCCAGTCTCGAGCATCTCGCGAACTTGACGTTGCATTTCCTCTCGAATCTTATCAGAGACGGGGTAGTACCTCTGTTTGATCGGCCTGGCTGATCCGACGTCGATTATATGTTCGACATCGTAAGAACGGCCGATCTTTGGCAAGGTTGTGGACAACACTCGGTCTAGAAGTTCGCGCAATTGTGTGCGCTCTACTTCTGTTACGTCAGCGACACCTGCTGACGATAATGAAGCATTGCCACTTTCCATACTTGCCACTTCCAGCTGTAGGACTTGATTCGTTCCCTTTAGGAATAAACGGTCGGAATCTGGGTCTAGGACGGCTCGGAATGCTCGGATAAAGTTTACTCCGATGTAGCATTCAGCATCCAGGTTCGGCATGATCGCAACACGTATTTCTCGAGTCTCTTTACCGATAGTAAATGGTAGCATCACGTGACCACACAACGGATGAGTACTACCATCAGCGAGCTTGGCATTGCCAGCTCGCGACTCGAGAAGCGACCTGCCTAGAGCGGTTGCTAACTGCAAACCGCTCGGACCCATTACGGTTGTCGATGCACCTGGATCGAACAACGCACGGATCCGAAATCCATCTATGTCAACCTGACACCACCAGCGCGTCTCGTCCTCAGGACGATAACTTCTTCGGCTAGTGTTCGATGTCACTAATTTTAGGACATCGCAGGTCTCCGGATCCATTCCGACTTCCTGGGATCTGTCTGGAATCAGTCCTTTCCTTTTCTGCTTAACTGCAGCTGGACTATCTCGGTAATCGGGAGTCAGACCTTTGTCCTCCTTGGGGACTCCCTGTACTTTGGGGTATGCGGTTGTCCCCTCTAACCGCTTCCCCGCGCGTTTTTTGCGCAGTCAGGGCACGTCCTAACGGTGTACCCCAACTTACCACAAGTATGGCACTTGATCGGCTTGGGGAAGTCTTCTTTTCTCATTATCTTCTTTCTTGAATCCGACGATTCCCCAAGCTTCGAGGATGAACCACTCGATGACCGTCGATCGGGACTTTTACGTGTCTCCTTCCTCCTTTTAAACCGAGGAGGAGACTTGTGGGTTTTCTTCCTAGGTGGCGTATCTTTATCCACCTTAACCCCAGCTGTCTGGCTACTCGTTCGCATGGTCCTAAGGGTTTCCTCCAGGACTTTTGTGAGCCGTTCAATCGGATCTTCCCGACTCGACTCACTCACCTCCTTAGCCACGCTTGCTACCTTGGGCTTGGCGGTCGGCCGCTTTTTGGACTTTGCCTTGTAAGCAAGTTCCGGCAGCATTAAATCTTCCTCTGCCGGAGGCGGTCGATATAACTTTTCCCGCTCGAGCGTTTGCTCGGCGTCCATCGCCAGCTCCAATAAATCTTCAACCGATTTGGCTTCAGCTCTCTTAAACAACCGCTGAAGCTGAGGTAGCATGTTACGGTAGAGATGGTCCAATTGCCTACGCTCGCTCGGGATCGGGTTGAGTTTTCGCATGATTGCGATTGAGCAGGTTATATAATCTCTCACCGGCTCATCCTCACCCTGTGTCCGAGCATTGGACTCCTCGATGAGCCTTTGCTGGAAGCTTTGGCTCATACCGTACCATTTCTTGGCAGATTTCACAAAATCTTGCCACGAGTGCCATTTGTCCTTCTCATTCCGGTACCACGTAGCTGCGGTTCCAGTGAGAAGTTCGGACAAGGACGGCAACACCTCGTCCTCGCTGAGGTTGGCGAGAATCCTACAGTCTTCGACTCTCGCAAGGAAGGCATCGATACTCTGGCTTTTGTCGCCAGAGAATCGGACTCCCCACTTACGAACCACCGCACCAACATCGCGCGGTGTCCCGGCCGATCTCGACGCTGATTGGCCGGACTCGTAAAAGTCCTTCAGATTAGGGTAGGGAGAGCTTGAACATGGAGGCTGTCTCGGTCTCCGTGTGTCACCCCTCCCCCAAGCTCCTCCAGCATCTGCATGAGGTGCTTGAGACCCCTCAGGCTCTACCTGCACGTGTTGTGGTCTGATGTCCGTCTCGTCCAGGGTGTAACACGTATAGGTGTCCTGGAACTGGACATGTTGGGTTGGCTCTCGGGTTTTGTTTGTGCTGGAAGCTCGTGCACCGCTTGGCAAGTCCAACTTGCTGTTGACGGTGTGCATCTGTCCTTCCAGCTCCTTAACCCGTTCCGTCAAGGTGGATAACCTGCTTACTTGCTCCGCTAACATCCAAGCAAAATCCTTTGGTATCTCGAACTGAGCGCCAGTATGGGATACCAAAGTTATCCATTCTTCCTTGTCGGTTTCTCGGTCGGAGGTGTCCGACTGCCCATCTTCCTCTCGCTCGTCCGTATCTTCTACTTCTAGAGCGAGAGTCCTCTGTAGCACCTCTACTACATCTGGGTCAGAATCCGGGTCCGGAATCTCCGGATTCTGGGCAACCATGGACTTAAACCAATCTGTCCTCCGCCTGTTCCGCCTGACACGATCCTCATTTGAGTTTGTGTCGGCTGCGAACTCTTGAGCCGTATAATTGCCCAACAGCCACTGTTGGAGTCGTTCGGCTTTTTTATATACAGAGCCGTCTGTACGCATCTCTAACGACTCCAAGTGCGCCTGGATCTGTTCGCTGGATTGCGTACCAATCCACTGATCGACTTGCGTGGTCATCGATTCCGCCATTTTAATCTTAACAAAATTACCGCTACGATTATTTACACAAAAAAAATCTGAGTCGCTTTTCGCTTTACCTGTGCAAGGTATGCTTTTCTTCAAATTATTAGGTGGCTTTAAATAATAAAATTATTGGGCCACTAAGTTGAAGAATGAATTCTTTTCCCTTTATAATTACAAGAAGAAAAATTAAGCACACCTATTTGAAATTTGCTTTCCTGCCTAATATAAAAACTAAGTTAAAGAATTATATTTTTGACTATTAATTTTACAAACAAATCGGGAGAAAAAAAAATTAACTATGTTACACGCGGGATTAATTTAATTTATCATAAAACAAATAAACATACAATATTAAACGTAAAAAGAAATTTTACGAATTGTTAATAAATTAAATTAAAAACAAGAAAAAATTTTTTTAAATCCGACTAAATACGAAAAAATCGAATTTACTCCGGCTCTCGGTCACCAACGCACGCTGAATATATTATAAAATAAATAAATAAATAATTGAATAAATAGATAAATAAATATAAATATATTCCTAAACAACTAAATGTGTACGCCGCTGTGACCTCTTACAATCGCAATGTTACAAAAAAATAATAATACAATTTTTATTGTAACGCGAGAGCCGTTCCGCGTTGTCAAAAATATAAATTTAACAAGCAAACTTCAAAAATAGAAAATTTTTACCCTTGCACAGGTGTTACAATTTTTATTAAGTCGGAAAACTAAATAACGCCGATTTTCCGACTAACCTACTCGAAATTAGGGACTCGATATGTAAATTGCGGACCTCAAGGCGAATCGATTTATATTTCAATTTTAAAATTCAAATTTACTATTATTTACGTGTAATTAATTAAAAAAAATTATTATTACCGACCTCGGATTTCTTTTAACCAAACTAAACAACAATAAAAAAAATCCGGTTCAAACTTATAAATTATTGTCTAAATACAATAATTTAAAGGTTAGAATTAATCGCGAACCGATTAATCTAACTGCCGGTAATAACAAATATACTAATTAACGTAACTAGTATATAATAGAAAATTACACGTAAAATCCACACGTACTTAAAAAAACTAAATTTAAAATAAATTGATAACAACAAAAATCAATTAAATTAAATTAGATTCACTACCGTTTATAATAAAATCCTATTTTATAAGGGCACCTATATAAGCGCAGCTCGTATCACAAAAAAACGCAATTTAAAAATTTACGTTGTGCGCCTCGTAGGCGCAATTTGGAAATTAACGTTGGGCGTAAAATAACCCAATCAATTAATTTACGTTGGGCGCCATGTAACAGTTTGGTTGCCGCACGGATGTTTATTTTAATATCGCGGCTGCTCAGCGGTACGGTTAAACTTACCGTATTTAAATAAACATATTTTTCCCGCGATGCGGCGACGGTTACCTGTCCGTTCTACCAAATCTGTTAAATGTTAGTCTGAAACCGAGTTACTGTTTCAGATAACAACCAGGTAAAATTCAAATCTGAAATTGACCGCGAAACAGGGATATCGCGTCGAGCACTTGTCAACCAGAAATATACGAGCTCATAGGATTACGGAAGGAATCGTACGTGGTTAAATTCAATTAATCGAACACCGTATTGAATTTTAATAATAATATGAATTTATTGAAATAAATAAGCAAAGATAAATAATAAACAAAATATTTAATTGTCGCCGAGGTCTACGCTTTTATTACAAGTCGGTAAACGGCCGACTTGTCGAGAGAGGGGAAGAAAATATCGCGAACTAAAATAATATATCCAGTCAACGGGACTGGTATAAAGAAACACGATTATTTACTAAGTGCGAATAAAAACACGATCGCGCGAAGTGGTACCACTTACTTTGTACGCTGCTGTAGTCGTTGGTAAACAACGACCAGCCGATCGGTTGCTTTCTCTCTCTCTCACTCTCGCTGCGGTGTCGGACGGATTGTCCGCTCGCCCGTGCACCGGGGTTGTGTGGCTGCAGGCAAGTGCACGGTGTAGCACCATTCACTGCAAATGCAGGATCGGCCTGCAGTCGAAACGCACACACAAAACGCACGACAAATCACGGCACGGCGAAGCTGAACACGGGACGCGGGGGGATCACACCTGTCACGTCAGAAGGTGGCTATCACTCTATATAGTGCGCGCGAATCTCCCCCTTACCTCTCTAATGAGGTGCGTGCGCGAATCTTTCGCGCGCGAAGCCGATCCCGCCCGTGTAGCTACGACGAACCGAGCCGAGCCGAATCTCGCCGGCTCGAACCGATGCGAACATTATGATACTGTTCGCTCGTGTTGCTCGAATTCGTCAAACGGTGAGGTAAACAGTACCTTACCGTTACAATATATATATAAATGTATTTTATAATAAATATATAAATTAGATATTTAATAATAAAAATTTAATTTAATATATAAATTATTTTATTTGGTATAATAACTTCAGATAATAAAAATTTATTTTAATTAAATTATTTATTTATTTTAAGTTCTTGTCCGTCTAATAGCGTGATAAATAATGATATTACAATAAAATATTTTAAAATTTATAAAAATATTTATTTTTATTCTTGACTTCGTACTCACAACCTTCTTTAAAATAAACATTTTGTTTGTTTTCATTATGCACACTTAATCGATAAATCATATGTGACATTTCAGTTATACGATATTCCAATAGACGATACATTGCTTCGGGAGGACACACATATCTAGTGTTAATATATTGACTGATGCCATATTATGATACACACCTACACGCACACTGTTATACGCACACACATACACTTAGGGGTCTAAAAAACTCAAAAAAGAACAAAAATGACCAGAGATTCGAAATTTCCCTTTTTTTTTCCTCTTCCTGCCGGAGCATTGAGAGTGCGACATGTACCTGTGTACTATGGTTGTGTGACCTTGTACACCACCATACGCATCCATATTATGATCTTTGTGTAATCGGTAACTCTCTGCGTTTCACAGGGTTGAGACTGTCATTAATTTGTAAAGGAACTTTGTAACTTTATAGTTTTTTCATTTTTTTTAAGTTGGTAACAATGAAAAAAAAAAATACGAAATTCGTTAAAAAAAGTAGTTTGACATATATGTTTATGTATTAAAATATTATTTATATAAATTAAAGTAAAATAATTAAATAAATAAATAATTAAGTAAATAATTTTTATATATGTAAAATAATTTTAGCAATGCGCTAAAAGTGAGTAATCTCTTTTGAAAGGTAAGTTGTTTTTGTCTTCATTTTTTGATGCTATTTTTCTCTTGAATAATATTCTTTTATGTTAGAGTGTATTCAGAATTTATCGTGTTCCTTTAAAAATTAAGCCCGCATTATGATTTTTTATAATTATTAATCGAAAAATGCTGTTGCTGCTAGGAACAACGTTAAATGCTGCCGTTACTAGAAACAGCGCTCCATGCTGCCGCTGCTAGGAACAGCGCTTTATACTGCCGTTACTGGAAACTGTGCTTCATAATGTAACTGCTAGAAACAGCAATTTATGCTGCCTGCTACTAAAAATAATGTTTTTGCTGTTGCTTTCAGACTGAAGAATTTTCAGATTTGTTATAAAAATTTTAGACATGGTTTTATGTTATTCATATCATAGTTTTATGTCATCATCACTCGCGTTATCGCTCGAGCGTAGCGAGTAAAGTTTTGTGCGTATTGTTACCCTTTTTCTGTAATTTACTATCATAATACTTCTTTAAAAACAATGTTTTTAGTAAATTGATCAATGTTCTTATTTATTAATTTTTTATTGGTTATTAGTGAATTTTTAGTTAATAGTATTTTTAAATTTTTTTTACTCTTTACTCTTGATATGGCCACGTATAACTGTCCATGACTGAAAATTGGTGACGGTAAATATATACCAACTTTTTGAAATGATTGACCTTGTAATTTATTGATTGTCATTGCGTGAGCGACTCTTACTGAAAATTGTCTTCGTGTCATGTGAAATGGAATATCCTCTAATGATGGTGATAAGTTCATTCGTGGTAACATTACTATAGATCCAGCTTTACTACCATTTATTAATTCTGCAATAATCATAAATTCTTTTAATTCTTTGATAATTAAACGTGTTCCATTGCAAAGTCCTTTATTTAAATTTACATTTCTTAGCAACATTATTACTGCTCCTTTTTTTAATTTAAGTTTATGCGGTGGTAAACCATTAGGTGTTATGGAATTTAAAAATTCTACTGGTATTGTGGTGTCCAAATTTTCGTTGTTTATATCTTCTGCAGAATCTATACTTGTATATAACTTTTCTATTCCATTTATTATATTTAAAATACTATCATTAATTTTATATTGTTCACCTCCAATTTCAGTCATTAAAGGCGAATAGAAAGAAAATTTATACTTATCAAATAATTCACGTGTATTGATTGGTTGATCAAACACACAGATGTAAGCAAATAATTCGCAAGTTGCTTTTGGAAATGTAAAAAGTGATGCTTCTTGTAAACACGTATCCCACTCTTTATCAGTTGCTATTAAATTTCTAGCTTTGGCTGCTTCATAAAATGTTGGATACGTAATATTTTCATGAGTTCGTAAATTTTCAAAAGATGTTGCAGCTTTTACATTTAATAAAAGTAAACGTATAAAAAATCTTTCTTGTTGTTGAGGATTTACCATATACATTCTACTTAAAACAGCTTTTAAAGTTCTTTTTCTTTTATTCCATGTTTTATTTTTATTATCAAACACATAATAATTAGGTATTTCCGGATATAAATATTCATGTGCATTAGAGTCACTTTTGTTGAGTTCAAACCATGCAGTTAAAGTTGTACCGTTATTTTTATTCTTGACTTCGTACTCACAACCTTCTTTAAAATAAACATTTTGTTCGTTTTCATTATGCACACTTAATTGATAAATCATATGTGACATTTCAGTTATACGATATTCCAATAGACGATACATTGCTTCGGGAGGACACACATATCTAGTGTTAATATATTGACTGATTTCATCGTATTGAATTGAAACATCAGATTTAATATTTTCATTACTGTCATTATTCTTATTTCCTATATTATCTGTGTTTTCAGTAGCTTTCATTTCAATGAAAGCACAATCGTGACCTTTGTAACAATATTTAAACAGATATTTAACACACACAATACTGGAACTTATTTCGAGATTAATGTGACAGTTAAATTTTAACAACAAATAAGGATTATAAGGAACAACAAATCTGTTATCAGCCCATCTTCCATTTGAAAAATTACTTTTTTTTTCCATTATTCCTTCGACGATCTAAAGGATATCCTGTAGTTGTTATAGTATTGTCATTAAAACTTTTAGGAAAATGTTTTGTACATTTTTTGCTGTCACTATCCATACATGGTGAATTCATATTTTGTTCACCACATGGTCCATGAATCATAAACTGTTTATGATTTCATATAATTTAGGATTTAAATTTACATCTGGTATTTCAGCACTTATAATTTGATCTATCATATATTATTATTAATTTTGTCGTCTTTGTCTAAAAAAATTAGCATGTGTAGGTGCGGTAAACCTCTTTTTTGAAACTCAATTACGTAAGTAAATGCGATACACTTTCCAAATATATGATTTTTTGTTATGTCTTCTTTTAATTCCTTTACTTTTTGATTAAATACTTTAACAGTTATATCCGGTCTATCTATACTTGTTTCATACTTTTTAATATTATTTAATATTTCGTTCCATTTGGGATTGCATGTCATTGTCAGGAACAAATCTGGTTTACCATATTTTTGTACTAATACCATAGCGTCAATAAAATTTTGATGCAAAGCTCGTGGACTGCCTGTAAAGGTAGATGGTAGTATAAACATTTTCCCAATTTTTGTGTTAGTCTCATTTTCTTTTTTGTTCTTTAAATAATCCATGAGTCCATTATACATTTCAGTTCGTAAACTATCTTGATTGAGTTTAATAAAATATAATCTGCATCCCTCAACTTTTATCCATGCATCAACAATATATTGTTGAGTTAATTTTCCAAAATTTAAGAAAGGACTGAAATCATCTCTTACGCTAAGATTATATTTGTAAAATTGTAAAGTTGATACGTAATTTTTTTTACTATTGGACTCCATTTTGGGCATCCATCCAAAACCTCCATGTGGATATATAAGAGGATATGTCATTGGATCGACATGTTTGATTAAACTAGATATTTTTATTGGTCCTTCTGATTTTGAGTAAATACATAAATCCCTTTTTATAGGTGGCTCTCCATTTTCTCCTACAAATACTGCAGCAGCTTCATTACACGTAGATATATTATACCGATGTTTATCCAAATTGTTATCTCGTAATAAATACATTTTTACCTCTCTTGATTGAAGTTTATTTACTTTATTACTAATATTTTCTGCTCTTTCAACTTCGTGCATCATTTTATAGGCTTCTGCATAAGGATTAGATTTTCTTAGAATAGCATCTAATTGGTTTAATATATTAATGGAACATTTGTTATCACTATTTGTGCGATATATGTTTGCTTCTTCGGTATCAATTATGTATAGTTGACCATACTTCCTATTTTCATTTTCTTTTGGATTTAAAGAATATGCATTATGATATACTTGTCCAGAAATACGAATTACTGATGGACCTTTGCTGAATAATTTTTCAAATTTTGCACCGAAACCTGCAAATGCCATAGCATTATTATATGATCTAATATTCTTTCTGAAATTTTTACTAGTTGAAGAATCACCCAATAATAACTCTTGAATTTGTATTGGAAATGGTGGATTTTCAGGCAAAATTACTTTTCCTTTTTGACAACAATTCGAAAATTTCTTATCTTGAGGAATTTCAAAAGCAAAATGTGTAGCATTACAAAATTGGCAAACTATGTTCAAATCACCAAGATTATTTTCTTCTATTGCAAATTCATTAATATTAAAAAAATCTAGAAATGCTTTTTTCAAAGAAGAATTAAATTTTTTTAAACCACGTTTTACATAGTTTTTATTATTTTTAGTAATAATTTCTTTTCTATTTTTTTCATAATATAGATTATGTTTGGTCTTTTTTTCAGTTATATTATCATTTATTAAATCTGAATTTTCTGTTTTTAATCGTTTATTATCAATAGCATTTTCTTTAGACAATTTTTCACGATCCGAGAAGCTAATATCAAAAATTTTTCTTTTTTTGATTGTAAACTCATCTGATTTACTGATCACAATATTATTTACATTAAAATTTGTATAGTCTCTTTCTGCATTAAGTTGAATATTATTTTGTTCTATCAAATTATTATTCTTTTTTTTACAAATACTTGTACGATCGTTCATGTCTGTTATATTTTTTCTTTTCCTAATATTTTTATTTGATATGTTTATGTTAATGGGATTTTTAGATTTACTGGTGAAATTAGAATCTTCCAAAGAAATTTTTTTTAGCAAATCAGTATTTAGTGTTACTAAATCAAGTTGTAAAGTATAATGTTTTAACTTTTCCTTTTCAAGAATATTAAAATCTATTTTTTCAAAATTTAATTTGACTTTTCTAAATTCTTTAAAATGTGTGGTATTTCGATCTTTGGGAATTTGTTGAAAACTTTTGAAATTCTTTTTATAACTATTTTCTATTAATGGAAACATTTTTAAAGAATGTGTATTAAAAATTCCCAGTAAATGATTTCGCATTTTATTTATATCATATTTCAATCCGCAAGGGCAAACATTATAAATAATTGAAACAACAAAAGCTATACAAAAAACTCCACAATCATAAGAACTATTTTGAAATTGCACTTTTTCAAAAGAGATTTTTAAATCTTTTTGATTAGGAAATAGTCTATTGATAAAGATTTTTTGATCATCAGTTAAAATATTTTTATTTAAACTATCAAACACGTGAATTATATGATTTTTATACCAAATGACCATTATCAGGAGGTCCTGTAAATAATATTTGAACATATTCGGAATTCAGTTCAACTTGTTTTATATTACTTGGTTTCTGAAGAAATATTGTTGGCTGCATTGAAAACGGTGTATATGACTGCAGAATTTGATTGAACTTAAATATATGTTCATCAGTTAATTGACTTTCTTTACCTGAATAACTTTCTTTACCTTCAATTATCAGCTTTTCTTTATCAGTTAACATTGTTCACAGAATATAACTTAATTAATTATTTTATTATTCTCAAACGGATTAAAATCATTAACGGATTAATCATTAAAATTATAATATTATTGATTTTGTATTTTTCATTCTACTCCTATATGTTTAGTTTACATTATGTATAAGATGATAAATGTATAAATTGTAAAATAAATAAAATTTTTTTTCTATTAAATCTTTTGTAAGTTGATTAAAAAAAATTTTTTTTTAGCTTTTTTATTTCTTATTATTATTACGGTAAAAAGTCAATCGAATACGGGTAAAAGAAATCAAACCGAGCGAGCGTTAGCGAACGAAGAATATTCAGCTAGTCAGTAAATTATTCTATTAATATACACTATTAGAATCTAAACCCAGTGCTTCGCGCGATCGTAGTTTATAATAATAAACGCAAATAATGTAGTATCACGTAGTAACTAAAGAAAAAACATTATGACACACTAGAATTAACATTAGAGTAAGCACTAACCCTTATAGTCGTAGCAATAAAAGTTCTTAATGTTATTAATAGTAGATAAATAATAATCTCTCACTACACGTCGCTTAACTGTCACTGACTGTTACATACAGTTCTCCAGTAGAATAGCGAAATCTTACGGTTCAGATGACCACCCTATCGACCAGTCGTTGATTCTTTGAAACGTTGAGACGTTGGCCGCTTGATTCCCTTGGTACATAGAAGTTAGGTTAAACTACTTTATAGAACCTTAAGCTCAAAAATAATAGAACAACGTACTATTTTGCTATAGGATTAAGAGCCTGAAGAGTTTTGCTCCAGGGCCAAAAGTATTATACTCCCCACATAATTATTAGCAAAGAAAATGCAGGAGTCAAAGTAGAAGCAGGTGTTACTTACCAAGAGAGAGATAGATCGATAGATAGACAGATAGATGGGTAGATAGATAGACAGACAGATAGATAGATAGATAGATAGATAGATAGATAGATAGATAGATAGATAAACAGATAGATGGGTAGATAGATAGACAGACAGATAGATAGATAGATAGATAGATAGATAGATAGATAGATAGATAGACAGATAGATATATAAACACCAGTATCGGTACTTATGGTGACACTACGTGTTATCTTGGTGTTTTGAGGTTATAAAACATATGTAACGACTCAGATATAAGGGGGAGAATATTAATTGATAGAATAATGCATAAAAAACCAATAACCCAAATATCCAATAACCCAAATACCTAAATACCCCTCACGGGTAAAAAAGCACACTTTGACCTTATAATATTAATGAAGGATTGAAGTTATAACCTCATTCGAAGTGCCGGAGTGGCCTCCGGCACCTCGAAATACGTTATAGCTTCAATCCTTCATTAATATTATAACGTCAAAGCGGGGCTCACAAAGATAATTTTCCGATTTTTTGTGTGTCGGCATAAGTACGGATACATGGTTGAATTTTCGGTGAAATTATGCTGACGTCGGCATAATTACCCCAAAGTAAGCACAATTCCCATTTCCCGTAAGAATTTGTCGGCATAAGTACCGATTGATCAATTTATAAGTTTATTTGTACAGTACAAAATTTTTAAATATAAATAAATACTATATAAAGGCTTGTATAAATACAATATTGCACAGTGATATCACAGTTTAAAATATCACAGTCGCAGAATAATTGCAAATACGGCGAATATCACAGTAAGTCAGCAGATGCAATAGAACGAACGAACAAACGAAGGAATGAATAAATAAATAAATAGGCATAAATATATAAAAAGGCAAGGAGTTTCATAGATGCGCAACTTGCACCTGTAGGGAGCGTTTACCAGTCTCGGTACACATCAGGGAAGGTACGAGTTCTCTTGTAACCCCCCTTGCAGAGCCCCTGGGAGCACATCTAGAGAAGAGACTCTCCAGATACGCTGGAACTCGCATACGCATAATTTTGTACATGAATACCGCCATAAAATACTGTCTCCTACAATTTATGCGCAGCTAGCTCAGAGAGTATCTGTGGGGCGTCACATGATCATCCCTCCTGATACCGCAAATGTAACGCACAAAAGTATTTTGTAAAATCTTCAATCGGTTTTTAATCTCCTGCGAAGCTTTTAGCATGACTAATGAACAATAATATGTGTGGGGAAACAACAGTACCTCGGCGAGTCACTTTATAAGAGCCTGGATAGCGTACTTGCTTAAAAATCGCAGACTGTACAACACTTTATACAGAACTCTATGAACGCTCTGCGAGATGAAGGAGATCTGTCTCGACCAATCCAGGGTAGACGACAACCAAACATCTAGAGATTTAACCTCTGATTCATAGAGTAGGGGACTACCCTGTAAAACAACCCTTGGAGCAGTTTCTAGGTTAATCCTTGATATGAAAGCTTAACTACCCAGGATCGTCACCTTTGTTTTACTTACATTTTGTTTGAGACCATTATTGTTGGCCCAGCGCGCTACCGCATTCGCATCTTCGGTAATTTTAGCAATGCCATTGCTGAAATCGCTCGGGTAAAACGAGTGATAAACCTCGGTGTCATCCACGAAAATCATATAATTGGAATGCTTGAGAATTGAAGGCAAATCATTAATAAAAATTGAAAAAAGGACTAGTCCCAGAACACTGCCTTGGGACTGCTTAGGAACACTCGAGGACACCCTGAGCCAGTTCGACAGATCGCCCTCCTCGCTCGCCACCGCCTGTGTGCGCCCCATTAAATAGTGGAAAAACCAATTGAGCACCGCATTCGAACAACCCAAGGCGCGCATCTTAATCAAAAGGAGGTTATGTGGGACACAGTCAAACGCCTTGGTAAAGTCAAACAGAATGAGAACTATGATCATACGGTTATCAATGGCACGTCGAATGTGGTCGAGGAAACCCAAGAGTGCGGACTGAGTATTGTGACCCCTTCTAAAACCGCCCTGTCAAGGTATAAGAAGGTTGTAGTTTTCAAGATTATGAACTAGCTGAATGTGAACAACTCTCTCCATAATCTTAGAGATCTCACTGAGTTTTGCAATAGGTCGTGTATCAGAGAGGCTCTCGATTTTATTCGATCTGGCAAGGGGAAATAGTATCGCCCTCTTCCATTGCTCTGGAAAATAGCGCAGTTCCAAAAGTCCGTTGCAGATGGAAATCAGAGGTGCCGCTATATGAGGTGTTAATAACTTCAGCATCTCAACGGAGATGCCATCGAATCCAGAAGACTTGGACGTCGATTTGGCAATGATATTAAGTATGGATTGAGGTGTGATAGGAGAGAAGGAGGTGAAGGAGGAAGATGAGGTGACCTGTGAAGACGAGAGCGATGTGGGTAATAATTCAAGGAGGGATAAAAAATGAGATCGGGTTAATAGAGACGAGATGTTCGCAACTGAAGCAAAATGTGCATTCAGATCCTCAGGAGTGAATACTGCTAAGGGAGAGGGCTTACGGCTTGCAGAGTCCCATAGCTCTGAACACTCTCCATGTGTCCACCGGTGACGAAGAGTTAGAGAGACGTGTATTAAAATAGTCGAATTTACAAGAGTCCAGGGTGTTAGAAATTAAAGAACGCAGTGTTTTAAAATGCAAATAATTCGTATTGGACTTTGTAAGCTCGAATCTCCTAAAAGCAGCGTTTCTGAACCTGATAAGATTGCGGATATCCTCGGTGACCCAGGGTTTACGTCTCTGATTAATTAATTTCGAATTAATAGGAGCTAATGCATCAAATGTTTTAATAATGTTTGAAGATAGGTTGTCGATGTCGAAGGTGATGGATTGAAATGAATTGAGCTGATGATGAATGTAAGATTGATGATCAGATGAATTAAGGGACTGGACGGGCGGGTTATTGTTAAGAGTGTGACCTGTCGAGTTGAGGGTAGACGTGAAGTGGGATAATACCGCACACGAATCTAAACCTCTTAAATTGTGAGCGCGGCGTCTCCGAATTTTCGGCCTCGCCTTTGAGAGATCCAAGTTCAGAGAAATATGATCATGCCCAGCCGCAAAAGGTGTTGAAGATTTGCTAAAAACAAAACTTGGTTGAGGATCTCGCAAAATGAAGAGGTCAAGCAATGTATGTGATGAATAATTTGCAGAAACGGCATGACCGGTGGGACCTGAGTCGACTAAGGAAAGATTGATGGATCTGAGCTGTGTCCTCATCATGTTGGCCGCTCTATCATTTGCCAACATATTTATGTTAAAATCACCAGTGACAACTAAGTGTTGAAAAGATAGCAAGATGACAGAAAGGTCCTCAAAAAATTTTGTCAGGTAAGCCGCTGAAGGCCTCCTACATACAAGTCCCAACAGAAGCGAGAAGGCACTGCTCATTACTTTAAGAAAGAAATATTCTGGAGAGTTTGAAAAGATAGGGTCAGATTGGGACACAACAGTTACCTTGTATTCCTCTCTAATATAAGCCGCTGCCCCCCCCCCCTTTTTACCAACTCGATCCAATCTATAGAGAGTATAACCCGGCAAATGTAAAATGTCCGATGAATCGCAGTTGGTGAGAAATGATTCAGTGAAAGACAGGATATCGTATTGAAGTGGATAACTGAGTGATTCGATTAATGAGAAATGAGATTTCAACCGGTTAATATTTGCGTGAAAAATGGACAGTTTATGTAGATGATTTATATGGGTGATGGATAAATTGAGGGAAACCCGGCCGGCAGTTAATCATGAAGGTGAATAGGGGTGAGAGAATGAAGACGCAGAGGGATTTAGCGGAGTAAGTTTGTCTAGATCGTTCTCATTGTTTAATTTAATGTGGTCGCCATTTTTATTCTGCCGCAGATAAACCTTAAGATTAGAGAATATCGGTCTCTCATAATCGAGTTCACGCGAACGCCTAATCGCTCTAGACTAAAGATCATGTATAGGCTTAGGCCAAAGCGCTCACAAGAAGCTGGAATCAGGCTCCCAAGTCAAAAATTGAATCTGCAGTTAAACCTCTTAATAATCGCGCCCTTTCCACAATTAAATCGCGCGCTGGTGGTAAAGCTACCCGGGAAACTAGGCCTTTTGTATCGATGCTGCGAGGTTGGGTGTCTGCGACTGCAGAAGAGGTTGAGGTAGAGACCCTGGATGCAACTGAACGAGGGGACCAATGTCTGGAATCCACTACCTGGTTTATCATCAAGGGCGATTCAATTGTCGTTAAAACTTTAATTAAAATATCCTTGCAGGGGACGTTCAACTCCGATAGTATACCCAGGAGGAGGACCTCACACGTATCTCTTAGAGCAAGGATCGGTTTCTCGAGTATTCCTGATGATCTCGTACACTCCTGCAGCGCTCCGAGACGGTCATCAATAGCAGCAAAATGCACCGCATGATCCGATTTCAAACGAATAATTTTATCATTAAGGAACCGTAGTTCGCCCCTTATATCCGCCGAAATACTATCAACTGTGGCCTCGATCTTGGGCTCCATTCGCGAGACGATACGCGCTACATTATCCTCAATGCGACTCGCAAACGCCTCGAGTACGCCCGCCATAGCTTTGGCAGAAGGTACCGCCTCAGCTGACCCACTACTTGCGCTCTCGAATTCTGGCCGCGCGGTTGCTTAGCGACCTACAGAAGTGATGGCGATGGGGGCGAGGCTAAGCACTTGTTGGAAGGTATGGAGGGGATAGGCGTGGCTTGTACGGAGGTACAAGCGGTCTCGCTTGCTTGCGATGGTAACCCGGGAAGTGCTGCCCTCAGTGATTCGCTATACTCAAACCCCAGTGATTTGATACTCAAATAAGTAGAGATACTTTTCTACCACTCCAAGGTAAGTGCATACATTTTGTTGCAATGATCATGCTAATAGATTCATCGTTATAAGGTAACAAATATACATTTCTATTAATATTTCGGGCACTTTTCTCAGATATTTGGACCATAAGTGATCTTAATGATTTAGACCCAATCTGGAAATTTATAGGCAGTTTATGACTGTAAAAAGACATCTTTTAGACATCATTAAGTTTCCAGAGTCCGGAGCAGAATTGCTGATTTTCACTATTTTAGGTTTAATTAGTTTACAAGAGTGTGACAGCATACATGTATGACTTTAAAAGTATTTTTAATGAGAAATTCAGAAAATTTTACAAAAAAGTCATATTTATGTTTTTAGTGAAAAATGCATCCCCTGGGAGCTACATATTCATAAAAATGGACATAGATGCAAAGAAGTGCTAAAATGTCAATTTTGACTCTCTGTAACTTAAAATAATAGCCCGAAAAATCTGAAAAATTTCAGGAGAACTACTGGATGCCTCTAAAACATATTCCTACAGTTATAGCAATGTTCATTTTTTTCATCTTCGATTTCACAGAGAACCACCCATGTATATATATACCATTTACCAAGGCGGAGAGGTCGTCTATAATAGATCTAACCTTCATCGATCCTAGATTGATGAAGGGTGGGTTTACGTGGAAAGTTAGCGATCGCTACACGGAGAGCGATCATTAAGCACTCGTATACCAGCTCCCAAAAACTACTGACAGGGAGCAGGTTCGGACAAAAGTTTCGAATACAAGAGATGGTTACTGTTTTCCTCGGAACAAGCTGCGGTACCAAGAACTAACCGCGGCCTACGAGGACAAGCGTAAAGAGCTCAAGGCTGCTATGATAGCAGCCAAACGCAAGTGCTGGTGCGAGTTTTGCGAGGAAGGGGACCGCAATCCCTGAGGTAAGTCGTACAAAATGGTGATGAGTAATATCAAACTCAGGGGCGCCTCAACGCCATCGTGTCCACATTTTCGTGGCAGAGCAGTGCACCACATGTTCCCACAGCATCAGCATCGCGCCGCCAGACATTGACATAGCCGAGCTGAAGCTGGTTGCAAGGAAAATATCCATTCGTCAAGCTCAAAGACCGGATGGAATACCTGGTCTGGTCATTCAGACCGCTGCGCTGAATGTGCCACAAAAATATTTGCCGACACATTCAGTGCTTGTTTTCGATTAGGATGCTTCTCAGCACGGTGGAAGGTATGGAGGTTGGTGCTTCTTTTAAAGGGGAGCCAACCACCGGAGAACCCTCCCTCGTACCGTCCACTCTATTTGTTGGATATAACTGGGAAACTGCTAGAGCGTGACATTTGTGCCAGGCTACTAGCAACCATTGCACAGGCAGGCGATCTGTCCGACAATCAGATCGGTTTTCGCAAAGGGCGCTTAACTATAGACGCTATAAGCCGAGTTGTTGAGGTGATCCACCAATGGTGGTACTAGGAATTCTAGGCGCATGTGTGCTATCATCGCACTGGATATCCGCAATGCTTTCAACTCGGTTCGATGGGACAGTATTATGTTGTCCTTCGAACAATTGTAGATACCGCTCTACCTACCTGAAGTCATCTCGAGCTACCTCACAAACCGATTCCTCCTCTATGACACCTAGGATAGCGCGCACTCCTATAACATCACTGGAGGCTTGCTACAGGGTTCGTTCTTGGGACCCTCTTATTTGGA
This sequence comes from Theocolax elegans, assembly GCA_026168455.1. Lineage (NCBI taxonomy): Eukaryota > Metazoa > Arthropoda > Insecta > Hymenoptera > Cerocephalidae > Theocolax > Theocolax elegans. Next base: position 62,556,453 of record CM047426.1, read on the forward strand.
ACGTCGTTTACGACGGACTGCTTAGACTGCAGCTTTCAGAGGGGGTGACTATTGTGGCTTTGGTCGTCGTCGCGAGAAGCATCGAAAAGACGGAGGTGGTACTTATCTCCCGAACAAAGCAAAGGAGGTACGCCACCTTCTCTGTAAATGGTAAGCCTATACCGGCGGACAGGGTGAAATACCTAAGAGTCATCTTGGATGTACGGCTAACATTCAAGGAACACCTACTGAATGCAGGGTTGAAAGCCGCAGGAGTGGTTAGAGCTTTGCCAGGCATAATGCCCAATATCGGAGGGCCGAAGCAGCCACGTTGGGCTCTCTTAGCAATAGTGGTAAGCTCCGCAATTCTGTCTGGGGCTCCGATTTGGGAAAATGCTCTAGGACGTAATATAAGTTACGGTGCATTCAGTCGGCGAGCATGCAGAATAACCGCGCTAAGGGTGGCACATGCTTATTATAGAATCGTGTCAAACATAGCTTTCTCGGTGATCGCGGGAATTCCTTCCATCGATCTTTTGGGCTAGAGAGGGCTAATACGTACAGAAAAGGTCGGCATACCTCAGAAAACATCAACGAAGCAGCACGTGGTTGTAGCAATCGGTGGTCAAACAGGACCATTAAATTGAGGCAGCAGAGATGGGATTCAGCAAACGAAGGTCGCTGGACCTACCGCATCATCCCAGATGTCGCCAAGTGGGCGAGTAGGAAACACGGATTCTTCACCTTCCATCTGACCCAGGTGCTTACGGGACATGGGTGTTTTCGCAGTTACCTGCACCGCAACCGTATATACGAGGGTGCGGAGTGCCCAACTTGCCCTGGTGTCGACGAAAACGTGGAGGACGTCATGTCCTGGTGTCCTCGATTCGCGAAAGAAAGGGGTGTTTTCCAAACCTTTTGGAAGGGGCCTTTAACATTAGACGGTATCGGGATGTGCCTTCTTGGTTCGCAAGAAGGTTGGGATGCCGTAGTGACCTTAGCAGCATCCATTGTGGGGCGGCTGAACCATATCAAAAAAGAAGAAGAGCGTACAGGAGGCGACATTAGTAGCCGCCCCACATGCACGAGACAGTGATATTATTGCCGATCACGAAGGGCCAAACGTGGCATGACTGCCCCTCTCGAAGTAATGCCTCACGGCGGTTTCCGAGGGGGGGGGGGGTCAGTCGAGAGGAGGAGCCCTGCCAAGACCAATGACAGGGTGGTTTTTTTAGTGGGTATGGGTTACGCTGATCGAGTCCCACACTTCGTGCGTAAAGAGCATTTTTACCGTCTTCTCTACAAAAGAATACACACACTCACACCCACACACACCAAACACACATATCTATATATATATATATATGGGTCATTCCAATACTTTTTTGTAAATCGTATGTAAATAATATGTATATATATATATACAGGGTGATCCAGAAACATAGGTAACAAATATATATATTCTGGTTCAGAAAATTAATTCGAGTATAACCCCGTCGGAATTTTTAAAAAATATTAATTAGGCGAGGCGTAATTAACTTTTGAAATGGGCCAATCAGAGGCCGGATTAGAGAAGAAAGGCGTACGGCGTTGCCGCGCGAGACTAATGCAACAGGTGAACGAGCGAAGCGGCCGAGGCGCCTGAACATAGCTAATGCGTATAGCAGAAGCGAAGATCGCGAAGGCGAATGAATCGCAAAATATATTGTACGAGATTGATTGTATGATTAAAATGTACAATCAAGGAAATGATTTTTATTTAAGTTTGAATTAGACCGCAGACTAATAAATTCATTACTACTATTAATAATTTATTTACTAAATCTATGATATGCGTGCGTTATAAATATAAGATTATTAAAATTTTTAATCTTATCCTTTTTAAATTAAATTATTGTAACCTTTATGACGAATTTTAAGACAATAAAATTTTGAATTTAATTAAGTTTTGGGTACAATATAGCCAATAAATACGTTTACCATAAAGATATATCGCTACATATTGGAATTATATTAATTAATTTTGCAAGTATATTGGCAATAATATTACTAGTGAAATAATTCCTAGTCCGTGTAAAATGAATATATGAGCGCTCTCCGATATTCGCGCACATCAAATTGTGTGTTCGCGGAGTAAGCCCGCCGCGGGCGCACTCCGACGTCCGCGCTCATCAAATTTTGTACTCGCGGAGTAAGCCCGCCGCGGACGCTCTTGAAAAAAGTTACTTCGTTCAAATTACAATTCATATAGTTTCATACATTATAAATGTTTTGGATAGCTCATTCTACATAGTTAGGATAATATTTGCAATTATCAGACTGTAGAATTGAATTCAGTTTTTAATATACCTAATGTATATTGGTAATATATGTTAGTTTATTTTAGAAGTATATTGGCAATAATATTACTAGTGTAATAATTCCTAGTCCGTGTAAAATGAAATATAGATCAAGCCTCAATTCTCCGCTTACAAAACAATACCACCGTGAGCGCTCTCCGATATTCGCGCACATCAAATTTTGTACTCGCGGAGTAAGCCCGCCGCGGACGCTCTTGAAAAAAGTTACTTCGTTAAAATTACAATACATTTAGTTTCAAAAATTATAAATGTTTTGGTTAGCTCGTTCTAAATATTTGGGATAATATTTGCAATTATCGGACTGTAGAATTGAATTCAGTTTTTAATATACCTAATGTATATTGGTAATATATGTTAGTTTATTTTAGAAGAATATTGGCAATAATATTCCAAGTGTAATAATTCCTAGTCCGTGTAAAATGAAATATAGATCAAGCCTCAATTCTCCGCTTACAAAACAATACCACCGTGAGCGCTCTCCGATATTCGCGCACATCAAATTTTGTACTCGCGGAGTAAGCCCGCCGCGGACGCTCTTGAAAAAAGTTACTTCGTTAAAATTACAATACATTTAGTTTCAAAAATTATAAATGTTTTGGTTAGCTCGTTCTAAATATTTGGGATAATATTTGCAATTATCGGAATGTAGAATTGAATTCAGTTTTTAATATACCTAATGTATATTGGTAATATATGTTAGTTTATTTTAGAAGAATATTGGCAATAATATTCCAAGTGTAATAATTCCTAGTCCGTGTAAAATGAAATATAGATCAAGCCTCATTTCTCCGCTTACAAAACAATACCACCGTGAGCGCTCTCCGATATTCGCGCATATCAAATTGTGTGTTCGCGGAGTAAGCCCGCCGCGGGCGCACTCCGACGTCCGCGCTCATCAAATTTTGTACTCGCGGAGTAAGCCCGCCGCGGACGCTCTTGAAAAAAGTTACTTCGTTCAAATTACAATTCATATAGTTTCATACATTATAAATGTTTTGGATAGCTCGTTCTACATAGTTAGGATAATATTTGCAATTATCAGACTGTAGAATTGAATTCAGTTTTTAATATACCTAATGTATATTGGTAATATACGTTAGTTTATTTTAGAAGAATATTGGCAATAATATTCCAAGTGTAATAATTCCTAGTCCATGTAAAATGAAATATAGATCAAGCCTCATTTCTCCGCTTACAAAACAATACCACCGTGAGCGCTCTCCGATATTCGCGCACATCAAATTGTGTGTTCGCGGAGTAAGCCCGCCGCGGGCGCACTCCGACGTCCGCGCTCATCAAATTTTGTACTCGCGGAGTAAGCCCGCCGCGGACGCTCTTGAAAAAAGTTACTTCGTTCAAATTACAATTCATATAGTTTCATACATTATAAATGTTTTGGATAGCTCGTTCTACATAGTTAGGATAATATTTGCAATTATCAGACTGTAGAATTGAATTCAGTTTTTAATATACCTAATGTATATTGGTAATATATGTTAGTTTATTTTAGAAGAATATTGGCAATAATATTCCAAGTGTAATAATTCCTAGTCCGTGTAAAATGAAATATAGATCAAGCCTCATTTCTCCGCTTACAAAACAATACCACCGTGAGCGCTCTCCGATATTCGCGCACATCAAATTGTGTGTTCGCGGAGTAAGCCCGCCGCGGGCGCACACCGACGTCCGCGCTCATCAAATTTTGTACTCGCGGAGTAAGCCCGCCGCGGACGCTCTTGAAAAAAGTTACTTCGTTAAAATTACAATTCATATAGTGTCATACATTATAAATGTTTTGGATAGCTCTTTCTAAATATTTGTTAATATATGTTAGTTTATTTTAGAAGTATATTGGCAATAATATTCCTAGTGTAATAATTCCTAGTCCGTGTAAAATGAAATATAGATCAAGCCTCAATTCTCTGCTTACAAAACAACACCACCGTGAGCGCTCTCCGATATTCGCGCACATCAAATTGTGTGTTCGCGGAGTAAGCCCGCCGCGGGCGCACTCCGACGTCCGCGCTCATCAAATTTTGTACTCGCGGAGTAAGCCCGCCGCGGACGCTATTGAAAAAAGTTACTTCGTTCAAATTACAATTCATATAGTTTCATACATTATAAATGTTTTGGATAGCTCGTTCTACATAGTTAGGATAATATTTGCAATTATCAGACTGTAGAATTGAATTCAGTTTTTAATATACCTAATGTATATTGGTAATATATGTTAGTTTATTTTAGAAGAATATTGGCAATAATATTCCAAGTGTAATAATTCCTAGTCCGTGTAAAATGAAATATAGATCAAGCCTCATTTCTCCGCTTACAAAACAATACCACCGTGAGCGCTCTCCGATATTCGCGCACATCAAATTGTGTGTTCGCGGAGTAAGCCCGCCGCGGGCGCTCTTGAAAAAAGTTACTTCGTTAAAATTACAATTCATATAGTGTCATACATTATAAATGTTTTGGATAGCTCTTTCTAAATATTTGGTAATATATGTTAGTTTATTTTAGAAGTACATTGGCAATAATATTCCTAGTGTAATAATTCCTAGTCCGTGTAAAATGAAATATAGATCAAGCCTCAATTCTCCGCTTACAAAACAATACCACCGTGAGCGCTCTCCGATATTCGCGCACAATCAAATTTTGTACTCGCGGAGTAAGCCCGCCGCGGACGCTCTTGAAAAAAGTTACTTCGTTAAAATTACAATACATTTAGTTTCAAAAAATTATAAATGTTTTGGTTAGCTCGTTCTAAATATTTGGATAATATTTGCAATTATCGGACTGTAGAATTGAATTCAGTTTTTAATATACCTAATGTATATTGGTAATATATGTTAGTTTATTTTAGAAGAATATTGGCAATAATATTCCAAGTGTAATAATTCCTAGTCCGTGTAAAATGAAATATAGATCAAGCCTCATTTCTCCGCTTACAAAACAATACCACCGTGAGCGCTCTCCGATATTCGCGCACATCAAATTGTGTGTTCGCGGAGTAAGCCCGCCGCGGGCGCTCTTGAAAAAAGTTACTTCGTTAAAATTACAATTCATATAGTGTCATACATTATAAATGTTTTGGATAGCTCTTTCTAAATATTTGGTAATATATGTTAGTTTATTTTAGAAGTACATTGGCAATAATATTCCTAGTGTAATAATTCCTAGTCCGTGTAAAATGAAATATAGATCAAGCCTCAATTCTCCGCTTACAAAACAATACCACCGTGAGCGCTCTCCGATATTCGCGCACATCAAATTTTGTACTCGCGGAGTAAGCCCGCCGCGGACGCTCTTGAAAAAAGTTACTTCGTTAAAATTACAATACATTTAGTTTCAAAAATTATAAATGTTTTGGTTAGCTCGTTCTAAATATTTGGGATAATATTTGCAATTATCGGACTGTAGAATTGAATTCAGTTTTTAATATACCTAATGTATATTGGTAATATATGTTAGTTTATTTTAGAAGAATATTGGCAATAATATTCCTAAGTGTAATAATTCCTAGTCCGTGTAAAATGAAATATAGATCAAGCCTCATTCTCCGCTTACAAAACAATACCACCGTGAGCGCTCTCCGATATTCGCGCACATCAAATTGTGTGTTCGCGGAGTAAGCCCGCCGCGGGCGCACTCCGACGTCCGCGCTCATCAAATTTTGTACTCGCGGAGTAAGCCCGCCGCGGACGCTCTTGAAAAAAGTTACTTCGTTCAAATTACAATTCATATAGTTTCATACATTATAAATGTTTTGGATAGCTCGTTCTACATATTTAGGATAATATTTGCAATTATCAGACTGTAGAATTGAATTCAGTTTTTAATATACCTAATGTATATTGGTAATATATGTTAGTTATTTTAGAAGAATATTGGCAATAATATTCCAAGTGTAATAATTCCTAGTCCGTGTAAAATGAAATATAGATCACGGCTCATTTCTCCGCTTACAAAACAATACCACCGTGAGCGCTCTCCGATATTCGCGCACATCAAATTGTGTGTTCGCGGAGTAAGCCCGCCGCGGGCGCACACCGACGTCCGCGCTCATCAAATTTTGTACTCGCGGAGTACAGCCCGCCGCGGACGCTCTTGAAAAAAGTTACTTCGTTAAAATTACAATTCATATAGTGTCATACATTATAATGTTTTGGATAGCTCTTTCTAAATATTTGTTAATATATGTTAGTTTATTTTAGAAGTATATTGGCAATAATATTCCTAGTGTAATAATTCCTAGTCCGTGTAAAATGAAATATAGATCAAGCCTCAATTCTCTGCTTACAAAACAACACCACCGTGAGCGCTCTCCGATATTCGCGCACATCAAATTGTGTGTTCGCGGAGTAAGCCCGCCGCGGGCGCACTCCGACGTCCGCGCTCATCAAATTTTGTACTCGCGGAGTAAGCCCGCCGCGGACGCTCTTGAAAAAAGTTACTTCGTTCAAATTACAATTCATATAGTTTCATACATTATAAATGTTTTGGATAGCTCGTTCTACATAGTTAGGATAATATTTGCAATTATCAGACTGTAGAATTGAATTCAGTTTTTAATATACCTAATGTATATTGGTAATATATGTTAGTTTATTTTAGAAGAATATTGGCAATAATATTCCAAGTGTAATAATTCCTAGTCCGTGTAAAATGAAATATAGATCAAGCCTCATTTCTCCGCTTACAAAACAATACCACCGTGAGCGCTCTCCGATATTCGCGCACATCAAATTGTGTGTTCGCGGAGTAAGCCCGCCGCGGGCGCTCTTGAAAAAAGTTACTTCGTTAAAATTACAATTCATATAGTGTCATAACATTATAAATGTTTTGGATAGCTCTTTCTAAATATTTGGTAATATATGTTAGTTTATTTTAGAAGTATATTGGCAATAATATTCCTAGTGTAATAATTCCTAGTCCGTGTAAAATGAATATAGATCAAGCCTCAATTCTCTGCTTACAAAACAATACCACCGTGAGCGCTCTCCGATATTTCGCGCACATCAAATTGTGTGTTCGCGGAGTAAGCCCGCCGCGGGCGCACTCCGACGTCCGCGCTCATCAAATTTTGTACTCGCGGAGTAAGCCCGCCGCGGACGCTCTTGAAAAAAAGTTACTTCGTTAAATTTACAATTCATATAGTTTCAAACATTATAAATGTTTTGGTTAGCTCGTTCTAAATATTTGGGATAATATTTGCAATGTATCGGACTGTAGAATTGAATTAAGGTTTTTAATATACCTAATGTATATTGGTAATATATGTTAGTTTATTTTAGAAGTACATTGGCAATAATATTCCTAGTGTAATAATTCCTAGTCCGTGTAAAATGAAATATAGATCAAGCCTCAATTCTCCGCTTACAAAACAATACCACCGTGAGCGCTCTCCGATATTCGCGCACATCAAATTTTGTACTCGCGGAGTAAGCCCGCCGCGGACGCTCTTGAAAAAAGTTACTTCGTTAAAATTACAATACATTTAGTTTCAAAAATTATAAATGTTTTGGTTAGCTCGTTCTAAATATTTGGGATAATATTTGCAATTATCGGACTGTAGAATTGAATTCAGTTTTTAATATACCTAATGTATATTGGTAATATATGTTAGTTTATTTTAGAAGACTATTGGCAATAATATTCCAAGTGTAATAATTCCTAGTCCGTGTAAAATGAAATATAGATCAAGCCTCATTTCTCCGCTTACAAAACAATACCACCGTGAGCGCTCTCCGATATTCGCGCACATCAAATTGTGTGTTCGCGGAGTAAGCCCGCCGCGGGCGCACTCCGACGTCCGCGCTCATCAAATTTTGTACTCGCGGAGTAAGCCCGCCGCGGACGCTCTTGAAAAAAGTTACTTCGTTCAAATTACAATTCATATAGTTTCATACATTATAAATGTTTTGGATAGCTCGTTCTACATAGTTAGGATAATATTTGCAATTATCAGTACTGTAGAATTGAATTCAGTTTTTAATATACCTAATGTATATTGGTAATATACGTTAGTTTATTTTAGAAGAATATTGGCAATAATATTCCAAGTGTAATAATTCCTAGTCCGTGTAAAATGAAATATAGATCAAGCCTCATTTCTCCGCTTACAAAACAATACCACCGTGAGCGCTCTCCGATATTCGCGCACATCAAATTGTGTGTTCGCGGAGTAAGCCCGCCGCGGGCGCACTCCGACGTCCGCGCTCATCAAATTTTGTACTCGCGGAGTAAGCCCGCCGCGGACGCTCTTGAAAAAAGTTACTTCGTTCAAATTACAATTCATATAGTTTCATACATTATAAATGTTTTGGATAGCTCGTTCTACATAGTTAGGATAATATTTGCAATTATCAGACTGTAGAATTGAATTCAGTTTTTAATATACCTAATGTATATTGGTAATATATGTTAGTTTATTTTAGAAGAATATTGGCAATAATATTCCAAGTGTAATAATTCCTAGTCCGTGTAAAATGAAATATAGATCAAGCCTCATTTCTCCGCTTACAAAACAATACCACCGTGAGCGCTCTCCGATATTCGCGCACATCAAATTGTGTGTTCGCGGAGTAAGCCCGCCGCGGGCGCACTCCGACGTCCGCGCTCATCAAATTTTGTACTCGCGGAGTAAGCCCGCCGCGGACGCTCTTGAAAAAAGTTACTTCGTTCAAATTACAATTCATATAGTTCAATACATTATAAATGTTTTGGATAGCTCGTTCTACATAGTTAGGATAATATTTGCAATTATCAGACTGTAGAATTGAATTCAGTTTTTAATATACCTAATGTATATTGGTAATATACGTTAGTTTATTTTAGAAGTATATTGGCAATAATATTACTAGTGTAATAATTCCTAGTCCGTGTAAAATGAAATATAGATCAAGCCTCAATTCTCCGCTTACAAAACAATACCACCGTGAGCGCTCTCCGATATTCGCGCACATCAAATTGTGTGTTCGCGGAGTAAGCCCGCCGCGGGCGCACTCCGACGTCCGCGATCATCAAATTTTGTACTCGCGGAGTAAGCCCGCCGCGGACGCTCTTGAAAAAAGTTACTTCGTTAAATTTACAATTCATATAGTTTCAAACATTATAAATGTTTTGGTTAGCTCGTTCTAAATATTTGGGATAATATTTGCAATTATCGGACTGTAGAATTGAATTAAGTTTTTAATATACAAAATGTATATTGGTAATATATGTTAGTTTATTTTAGAAGAATATTGGCAATAATATTCCAAGTGTAATAATTCCTAGTCCGTGTAAAATGAAATATAGATCAAGCCTCATTTCTCCGCTTACAAAACAATACCACCGTGAGCGCTCTCCGATATTCGCGCACATCAAATTGTGTGTTCGCGGAGTAAGCCCGCCGCGGGCGCTCTTGAAAAAGTTACTTCGTTAAAATTACAATTCATATAGTGTCATACATTATAATGTTTTGGATAGCTCTTTCTAAATATTTGGATATGTAGTTTATTTTAGAAGTATATTGGCAATAATATTCCTAGTGTAATAATTCCTAGTCCGTGTAAAATGAAATATAGATCAAGCCTCAATACTCCGCTTACAAAACAAGACCACCGTGAGCGCTCTCCGATATTCGCGCACGTCAAATTGTGTGTTCGAGGTTTAAGCTCGCCGCGGGCGCTCTCCGACGTTCGCGCTCATCAAATTTTGTACTCGCGGAGTAAGCCCGCCGCGGATGCTCTTGAAAAAAGTTACTTCGTTAAATTACAATTCATATAGTTTCATACATTATAAATGTTTTGGATAGCTCGTTTCTAAATATTTAGGATAATATTTGCAATTATCGGACTGTAGAATTGAATTAAGTTTTTAATATACAAAATGTATTTTGGTAATATATGTTAGTTATTTTAGAAGTATATTGGCAATAATATTCCAAGTGTAAT